>CABHPQ010174869.1:21466-70753 GCA_902168405.1 Peromyscus aztecus | reverse complement strand
AGAAAAATGACTGACATTTTGTGTTACACAATTCCCTGGATTGGGATGCTGTCCTGTGTGCTGCCTGAGTTTGAAGAGACCCGAATCTCTCTACAATAGATTTCAGTAGGGGCCCCAACATTAATGGAAAGGAAAGATACGCACCCATAATGACAAATGATAACTTTGTTGGGATAAAATCATGTGAGACAGCGAGTCACGGATACACAAATAGCCCTAAGCAATATTCCTTTGTGAAAAGCTCAGTTGAAAGAATTTGAGATGTACCCTACACCCAGAGTGATGATATATGAAATGGAAAATGAGGAAATCAAGTAGAAAAATAAAACAAGCAACCAACTGGAAAATCACACTAACAAAGTATTATTTCAAGGGAACAAAAGTAAAGATCTAAGATTTTCAGGATTTATTCAAAAATTCCTCAACCATCATGGCCATCCTCACTCCCAGTTCTCAGATAATACTGGAAATAATATTTCACACTGAAGAGAGGAATAAGCATGGCAAGAGACTATTGAAAACAAATACATGGACCTATATATAAGTACTGAAAGAAAAAATAGGACTAAGATCACAAACAGCAAACAACAAAATTATTGCAATTAAAGCATAACTTTCAATAATAGCTTTAAATATTAATGCCCTCAAGCTCCCAGTCAAAAGATAAAGATTAGGTGAAAAGACTTAAAACTAAAACAATTCATAAGAGATAAAGGTAACTTCATTCTAATTAAGGGAAAAATTAACCAAGTAAATGATACAATCCTAAACATATACAAAGCAAACTCTGGTACACCCAATTTCATTAAAAAGTATACTACTTACTTAGAGAAAGATTAATTCCAAATCAGTAGTTTTAGTTGATTCAATATCCATTTTTTTCCAACAGTGAGGTTTTCTAAAAAAAAATAGAGAACTATCAATTAAAATAACATTATACATGAAATGGATGTAACAGATACCTAGAGACTATTTCATTTATGCAACTTCTTTTTTTATTAAGAAATTTTCTATTCATTTTAAATACCAAACACAGATTCCCCTGTCCTCCCTCCTCCCATCCCCCAGTATCCCCCCCTAACCCAACCCCCATTCCTACCTCCTCCAAGGCAAGGTCTCCCATGGGCAGTCAGCAGAATCTGGTACATTCAGTTGAGGCAGGTCCAAGCCCCTCCTTCCTGCACCAAGGCTGCACAAAGAGTCTCACCATAGGCACTAGGCTCCAAAAAGCCAGCTCATGCACTAGAGACAGATCCTGATGCCACTGCCTGGGGGCCCCCTAAACAGTTCAAGCTAATCAACTGTCTTGCTTATCCAGAGGGTCTAGTCCAGTACCATGTGGGGCTCAGCTATTGGTCCACAGTTCATGTGTTTCTACTAGTTTGGCTGGTTGTCTCTGTACCTTTTCCAATCATGGTCTTGATATCTCTTGCTCATAGAAACCCTCCTCTCTCTCATCAGTTGGATTCCTGGAGCTCTGCCTGGGACCTGGCCATGGATTTCTGCATCTGCTTCCTTCAGTCACTGGATGAGGGTTCTATGATGACAGCTAGGGTATTGTGTCATTTGATCACCAGAGTAGGTCAGCTCAGGCACCCTCTCAACTATTGCCAGTAGCCTATGGAGAAGTCGTCCTTGCGGATTCCTGGGGACCTCTCTAGCACCCTGGTTCTCCCTATTCCCATGGTGTCTTCATTTATCATGGTATCTCTTTCCTTGCTCTCCCACTTTTTTCCCTGTTACAGCTCGAACCTCCAGCTCATCTAAGCTCTCATCCCCCGGCCCTTGCCCTCCAATACCTCCCCTCACCCCCAGTTTGCTCATGTAGATTTCATCTATTTCTCCATCACTGGGCAATCCATGAGCCCTTGCTAGGGTCCTCCTTACTAGCTAGCCTCCCTGGAGCTGTGGGTTGCAGTCTGGTTATCCTTTGCTTTATATCTAGTATCCACTTATGAGTAAGTACATACCATGTTTGTCCTTCTGAGTCTGGGCAACTTCTTTTAAAGAAACATGTGCCATGCTCAATAATGTCTATTTAAACTCTTAGGCTATTTTCTTTGATAATTTGTTTGCAAATGCATCACTTTCTTATTTGTTTTAAAGAATAAATTCTACCTTATGTCAATACCTTGCATTCGGAGTTCAAAAATATGTTGAACTAATTCTGAAACAGAGAAACCCTTTTCTTCTGCTCAGTTTAGCCTTTTCCCAGTCACGGTGATCACTAGAAGGGCGATCAAATGCATTTGTGAAAATTAGATAGTCTTCCCTACTAGAGACATCCCTAACAGAATTCTCATCTGCTTCAGTGTTTCCTCATGTTCCTCTGCAGAACCGACCCTTTCAAAACTTTTGAATTCCTGCTGGAAATGAAGGGAAAGCAAATCATCCCTTTGTGGCTTCAAGTGATGATTAAACAGATTTGGCTTTCTTTAGTTGCTTCTTTAGGACACAATAGGAATCCTGTTTAGCAATCTTATAGGAGGATTGACTCTCTGAAGCTGTCAATATTCGTTTGTACTCTTGTTTGTTTTGCTCATGGTGTGAGTATGAAGCTCAGTATCTCTCTTAGTAGGGAAGCATTTCATCACAGAGCTACACTGTTTGCGCTTTGTTGCTAATCCTCAAATTCCTGTAGAATAGCTCAAATCGACTTTATAAGCAATACTTTCTTTTGGAATCATTGTCAGAAATACATTAAATGAATGCAGTTGTCCTGTATCTAAACATGACAAAAAACAATGATGAAAGATTCACATGCATCTACCTACAATGCAGATATGAGAAACAACAAGCACATCAAAGCTGAAGAAAACATTCATTTACATTTTCAATAGAAAAGCACATTCTCATCTCCAAGAGGATGATAGGTAGTTTATTCTAGAGCCAAATTTCCTGACTATAGCCCAGAAACACAGATTTGGGTTACTCAAATTCCATGTTCCAACATATAATAGTTACATTGAAATAATATAGTAATAAAATAAAGTTATTGGGGTTGGAAATTTAGCTCAGTGGTAGAGCACTTGTCTAGCAAGCACAAGGCCCTGGGTTTAGTCCTCGGCTCCAGAAAAAAAAAAAAAAAAGAAAAAAAGAAAGTTATTAATAAGCATAGTTCTCAAATATGTAACTGGAAATCTCAAGCAAAATTCAGAAGTCTATGATATAGGCCTTAGATGTTATTTCATGACAATTTTAGCCTGTTGCTTGGTAGAAGATAGTTGTCTGTAAATAAATTCTAAAAGATTTCACCTGTTAGCCACAAGGATGTTAGGTCACACACTGAGGTGGTTAGAGAATGGCTATTAGGGGATATCTATTACCCTAGAAAAATTTTAATTACTCTTTGGACAAGCAAAAGTCCATCCTTACCAGAATCATTAAAGTTCTCATCAGCTATCAGCCATGCAGAAGGTTCAATGAAAGCTGTTCTTTTCATGAACTTTTATTCATCACACACACACACACACACACACACACACACTCACACACTCACAAATATAAATGAACAGAAATGTGTGTGTGTTTAGAACCAAATTCTCCATTTATATAAACTTTAGTTTTGAAAAGGCAAGCTGTTCAAAACACAAAGCATAAATATAAATATTTTCTTAGAATCATTTTGTATTACAAATGCAGAGATACAAATTTAGAGCACATTTAATTAAGCATAGCTCCTCCAAACGTTACTTTATCACATGTGTGATATTGGGCTTTACACAACAATCAGGTTCATAGTCTACACTTTTGATTCCATGTTGTCCTTTTTGTTAGACTACGAGATTGCAAGAAAATAATTCTGAAATTAAGATTAGTAAGTGAGCCATCAATGCTGGATCAATCTTCTGTTCCACTAAAGGAAAGTCCAGGTATCAATATGATGATAATGAATCACTTCTTACATAGTTTAACAGGAAATAACTTTCTCTTCCCACTGTTTCAATTTTTATAATACTTGGGAAGAACAGAAGACATGATTTATAGATTTCAGGAGCTGTTTCAGCAGAATTATTTGTCATTTGAAGATTCTAAAGTATCATTCTTTTACCCAAAGTAATCTATCTAGCTTCATTATCATATCTTTTATTTCTCATTGAAAATATTAAAAGGAAATGTTGTGAGATTATAAATATATGTGAGTTAATGAATTTATGATCATGTCTACTTACCCTCAAGAAACTATATTCATTGTGGAAAGACATAGACTATTTGGTATATGTTAAATTATAAATATCTTCATATATAAGTATTGAATTTCAAGAAATTGAAAAGACACTTTGGTGTATATTTAAATATACACCAAATATATGAGATATCAAATACAATGCTTTCAATAAAATGTAGTGTTCTCTAATTTAAAACATCAGAGATAATATTACAGAAATAAGATAGCCCATCATGAACATATTATCAGTGAAAAACTTCTCAGACTCTTTTTACGATAATCCTTAAAAGGCTAAAAAAATCATATAATTCCTACATTTGTAATTTCCAGTTAGCCTCAATAATTTTCAATATATGGTTATATTAAATTCTGTTCTCATAATATTTACTATGTCATACTTCTGAATATACATATTTTCTCACAAATACTTCAACAGAAGGAAAAAATAAGCTCCCTATAACTCATTAATTTTATAAAACATTATCAAAAAAAGACAAATTCCATGTTATCTAATAAAACCTTCAAGCGAGGTTAAACATCCCAATATCCACACCATAAAGGTGAGTTTCTAATAGAAAGAGCTATAAGAAATTTCAGCTCCTACTTCTTCAAGTAGTTCTAAAGATGACCATTTGGCCAAGCAAAGATAAAATTTACCAGGGTTGACACACAGAAAAGAAACCAACATGACTGAATCTTGTTTCTTTCTTTTTTTTTTTTTTTAAATGGAAGAATTATGGAGAGATAATTGTGAATTTAGAGCCTCATAAAAAAAAATCAGTGAACTTGAGTGTATTGAGAATTTATTGCATGGACACTTAGAACTTAAGAAACCAAGGATAAAGAAGTTATTCATCCTAAAATAAAGATGATTACTAAGCCTGTCTAAAGGACCACATAGTATCATTTGATAGCATTTTATTTTCTTCTGATATTGAACATATTCTAAAGACTAGCTTTTGTGGTTAATATATTGTGCACCCCAATAAACTTATCTGGGGGTCAGAGAACAGAACAGCCACTATATTAAACATAGAGGTTAGGCAATGGTATCATATGACTTTAATCCTAGCATTCCAGAGGCAAAGACCCATCCAGATCTCTGAGCTCAAGGCCACACTGGAAATAGCCAAGCATGGTTACACACAACTTTAATTCCAGCACTAGAGATCTCATGTCCTGCTTGGGAAAGCCACATGCCTTTAATCCCAGGAAATGATGGCAAGAAGCAGAAAGGTATTTAAGGGGTGAGGATCAGGAACTAGAGTCTTTTTAATCTTTTAGGCTTTTGAGCAGCAGTTCAGCTGAGATCCATTCCGGTGAGAACTCAGAGGCTTTCAATTTGAGGAAACAAGATCAGGTGAGGAATTGGCGAGGTGAGGTTGAATGTGGCTTGTTGTGTTTCTTTGATCTTTCAGAATTTACCCGAATACCTGGCTTCCATGTTTTTTTATTTATTAAGACCATTTAGAAATTGATAGCTCAGCAGTGGTGGCACACACCTTTAATCCCAGCACTCAGGAGGCAGAGCCAGGCAGATTTCTGTGAGTTTTAGGCCAGCCTGGTCTATAAAGAGAGATCCAGGACAGGCACCAAAACTGCGCAGAGAAACCTTGTCTTGAGAAAAAAAAATGTGTCCACAAGTTTTATTCTCAGAAATTATTTTGTATCAAAGAAAACAAATTGGGATTGATACATTATTAGAAAGGAATTCTTTAATCAATCTCTTTCAAACTCACCTATTTTAAAAATAAAGCAATAAAATGGTAACATTCATATACTCAATGCATAGTGCTATATTGTTATATTTTAATTTGCGTATTTATGTATATGATAATAGAAAACACATCTCTGAATACATAAAAAGACTAATAGATGTAGGAAACAAAAAAAAAATCTGTAATGAAAACCAAGTTTTTTTCAGTTTTCTCCTGAACTAAGATTTGCACTGTGCTGTGGTGTATGTGTTTGTGTGTGTGTGTGTGTGTGTGTGTGTGTGTGTGTGTGTGTGTGTTGGAATGAGGGACTTGTCCATGATGGCATGTCGATACATTTCTACCCTAAAAATTTGTCTAAGTTCTTATATTACATTTAGCTATTGTTCCACTTTTTTTTTTGTTTTTTTTGTTTGTTTGTTTTTTGGATTTTTGGTTTTTTCGAGACAGGGTTTCTCTGTGTAGCTTTGCGCCTTTCCTGGAACTCACTTGGTAGCCCAGGCTGGCCTCGAACTCACAGAGATCCGTCTGACTGCCTCCCGAGTGCTGGGATTAAAGGCGTGCGCCACCACCGCCCGGCAGTTGTTCCACTTTATGTTATCTTATTTTAGAAGGTTCTGTCACCTTAAGCCAACAATTTATTGTGATTAAACGCCATAATTATCTAACTATACAGATATAAATACAAATATGCAAATATATCTTTGTATATTTTACATACAATTCAATTTTATTGAATATAAATTTGCTTCATGAAACTTTTAACATATATTTTGAATTCACTTATGAATGTGTCAATATTATGACTAAATATGATAATTGTTACAGTCGAAAAGGAAAATCTATTAAGTTTACCCAAAACTTATTCAAGATCATTTTACAGATGTTATATTTCAACATCCTTAGAAACACAGTTTTCATTTGTCCCAGAAGTTAGCATGTTCTTCAATATAATTTAACTTCACATTCTAGAGTGTCTATAACATCACATAAAGGAAACATCTAGGGAATTCTTAACGTCTTGAGAAAAACACAACTATCAGGTATTTTAAGATCACAGTTTATATGTCTGGAAGTGCTAGTGAAGTCATTTGTTATATATTTTTAAATTGCATGTATGTCATGGAATATCTGTTTATTAAATGTGTAAAAACATTTTTTAAAACAGCATCAAAATGAAGAGCAACAATTGATCTCTCTTGTCTGCAAAAATATTTTTTCATACAAATGTACATTTGTTTATTTAATTTTTTATATTTGATGCTCTTGATCCGATAGGTCCTATGCAATGCAGGATTTTCATTAATTTTTAATTTTACACTTATGTTTTATTTTTTATATCTTGGTTTTTCAAGGGTTTCTCTGTGTCGTCTTGACTGTCCTGGAACTTGCTCTGTAGAGCAAGCTGGCATCAAACTCAGAGATCTGCCTGCCTCTGCTTGTAAGTGTTGTGATTAAAGACATGAGCCACAACTGTTTGGTTTAAGAGTTTCTAACCTTCACTCCAGATAATAAAGGTTTGGTTTATTTAATTTTGCTCTGACTTGTTTTTATTCATAAGAGCAAGTGCCTCCCTGGACATTACCTATCTGTTATTCTGTGGTCAGGTTCTACTACTGATGGTGGCTTTATTTCTCAATATCAGAAAAAGTAAAAGTCTCCTGAGTAAATACTGAGAGTTACAGACCTGCTGTGTGACTGCTGTACCCAGGGCAGGTGGTCCTTCCATCTCCTTGGACATTAGACACATGCCCACCCTCTTCTGTTCAAAGTTTGATAGTTTATAGCAATAGGACCCATACCCGAGCTTCAGTCTGTTTTGGTGTACATATCCTTTATTTCTTGGAAGTTGCTATCTTGCTATATCTGAGTTTGCTTGACAGGTGGTAGAACTCATGTGGATTTGACTCTTTTGTTCATCTTTTAAAATCATACAAGTTGTATTTATGTGCCCATTTTAACTTTTTCTGAATATAAATCTTTTGTAAGCTCTGTAGATGACAAACATCTTTCAAATTACATCTTTCTTTGTCATGTTCCTTCAAGCTGAAGTTTTAAATGTTAAGGTTTCATTTACTCTTTGTGATTTATATCCAATTGAAACTTCACTTAGACCAAAGTTTTAAATTCCAATTTGTCACTTACTTTTTGTGAGTTATATCCAATTTAAACTTCACTTAGACCAATGTCAAAAAGTTACAACTTATGACCACCTCTACACTTTCATAGCTTTATTGTTTATGTTGAATTTATTTCTTTTATTAATTTTATTATTTGCATGTGATAGAAATGGGGCAAACATTTTTTCTCAAGCTCTTTTCACAATATTTCTTAAGTTAACTCTTATTTTCCAATTAAAATATCTTTATAAATCAAGTATTCATTATATTAATTGGAGAATATTACAATAACTTAAAACAAGCTCATGGGTTAAGCAACATAAATATATACCTTCCTAGTTCTAGAGCCTGCAGTCTGAAATCAGGGTGTGCTTGAGGCTGAGACTTTATCATCCAGTGTGAAGGGAAGTTATTTTAGTCTTACTGCTTTGGGCAGCTGCAAGCATTCCTTTCCTGCAGATCTCGTCCTTGCGTTGTCTTTTGACTACATTATTCACAATAGCCAGAGACTGAAAATAAATGAGATGTCCATCAACTGATACATGGATAATACAAATGTGGTATACAATGGACTATTATTCAGCTATAAAGAAAAAAAGAGAAATTTTCAGGGAAATAGATGGGATTGGAAATATTGATGTTGAGTAAAGTAACCCAGATTCAGAAAGACAAATTCTAGATTATCGTTCTCATATATGAATACTATATGTAAATGTGACTTTAAATAGGATTTCCTATTAAAGCCTGGAAATGAGTAAGGGGTCATAGACAATGGGGAGAAAATAGTAGGAATATGAATACATGATGGAGGATGGAGAATAAGAAAACATGATTAAAATCAAAGATCTGTGAAAATGCCGTACATGAAGTTCCTACTATAAATGCTTCCTAATACACACACACACACACACACACACACACACACACACACATTTGGAGAGAGAGAGAGAGAGAGAGAGAGAGAGAGAGAGAGAGAGAGAGAGAGAGAGATTAAATATATTTACCCTATATGAGAGAGTATAATTCTTCTCTCAGTTAATATAGGCTATAGAATAAAAAGCCTGGTGCCAGGTATAGGATACTCAATGAGTTGTTGGTCATTGAGCCCCATTAAATATTACATTGAAATTGCTTACCTTACAGAACTTGATGTAAGACCTGATGCTGAAGACACCATACTCTTTTGTCATTTGATATGGTAAAATAAAATTGGTATATGTGGAAAATGAGATCTTAGTGACAAGCTTTCATAGTGCTAGAAAGTTATATTTACACTACCAGGGGAGAAAAGTTTTCAACAACCATATCGAGTTGTAAACCTTGACAGTCACAATGACTGGATGCCAAGACATGGCCAGTGGTAAAATAGAGGAACAAATGACATGAAGTAAAATTAACTGTCTTAATGGACCCAAATCCTTCTTCTCTAGATAAAACTCAGTCTTGGTTCTATTAACTGGGGCCCAAGCTCATGAATTGTCAGATCATGAGACCAAGGGAAGAACTGAGTACAGTTATTCTACTAAACGACGGTAATAAGATAACACCCCAAAAGTTCATATAATTATCACCTTAAATTCATACAATATTGTGCTGTTTTATTTTTGTAATAGATGGTGATTAATACAGAGACATGCTAGCCAGCATGCAAAGAAAAAAAGCCTGTGGAACATTCAGCTCTAAGTACATCATCTGTACCACTCTACTACCTGTGATGGTTCTGTGATCATAAGAGCCAGAACTATTGCACATTCACAGCACTAAATTATTTGCTGTACATGAAAGGATCATTACACACATGAACACAGGTGCTCTGATTGCATGCACAAGATCTGCAAAAGATCAATGCAGCCAAAATTCCAACATGAGTAGGGAAGGAGCTAATGAAGTCCCAATCCTAGCTGAGAAGCTAGTGGCAATTGGTAGCTGCCTGGGGTAGGCAGAATATGTTTTCTTTAGGGATATGGCTTCTAAATGGCCACCCAGAGAAAGAAGGTCCTATATCCAGGCGTAGATAAGAAGTATTAAGTAAAGTTAAAGGGGAAAGAGAGAGACAGAGAGAAAAGAGAGGAGAGAAGGTGAAAGAGAGCTAATACGAACTTTAAGAGAAAAGTAGGAAGAACTGGAGGGAAGGAAATGGTTTAGTTTTAATCAAAGTATTATTATATACCCTTGTGAATTTTTAAAAAGAAGCCACCCAGAAAATATTTGGCATCCCAAGGGCCTTTGTTTTGTTATAATATTTTTTCATCTCCATCCAAATTTTAATGAAATTAGAGACACTTCTTCTAAATGTGATTTTAAATAATTTAGAGTTCACTCTTATACTTGAATAACTGAGACATGTAAAGGATCATTTTGACACTAATAAAGATTAAAATAAATTTAAAAAATAAATCTAGTTAAATGACTATTATCATGCTCGTCAACCATATTCAACGGCTGGGAAGAAGTGGCAGGAGTTTGGTGATGGGGAGCTACGGTCTTGTTGCCTACAGTATAACACAAAGGTTAAGAGACAGCAGTGCACACCTAGAAGTAATTGAAACCTTGAGACACATAATACTTTCTATACAAGAAGCAAGACACGGGTCTATGAGAGTATGAAACAACAACAAAACACGGCCATAGGTGTGTGAATTACAGATCCTTAAGGATTTCAATGTTTGTGAGTATGGGCGTTTTGAAAAACTACGATGGAAATATAAATATGAGTCAGGGAGCAGAATTCTTGGAATTAGGGCATTAAAATGTCAGGATTAGAAATTTGAAGGATTTTTTAATTCATCATACTGAATTACCCTAAAGAATGAGATTATTAAAGGAGGAAACCCCATGAAAAGTGTGACAGGGTAAAGGCAAGAGTTATCCATGGTGGTATGCATATCATCAAGATCCCAAAACTTCACAAAAGCAGAAGCATACTTATTGGTGAAATTATTAAGGCCACTCCACATAGTTAAAAGGGAGGTTTATTTTGTGGGGTAACTTACAAGTGAATGGATAGGTTGCAGGGTCTGGGAAAGGTGTGGTGCAGTCTGGTGGTGTTCTCTGGAGAACTCTGCTTGGTCTTCCTCCAGCGTCCAAGGTCCAGGAACTAAGAGAGCCAGGGCATCCAGATCTCAGGTCTTCAGGGTTCTCTCTTGTCCCTGCCTTGTAGGCGTGACAGTTACTGAAGCCTCAATTGGGTTGGAACTTCCAGATCAAAGTTGGAATGGCTACCCACTACACATACCAACATAGCTAAATATTAAGCTAGCATGATTCCAGGCCTTCACAACATAACTTATATCTGTAAGAAGTTATAACAGTAATAAATGTTTCAGCACACTTAATGTAAACTACCCAAGAAATAATACTAAAAATATTCAATAAACAATTGGTTGCCCTCCACAAACTGACAGCAAGTCTCCATTGTCAAAGATAACACTTATACAACTCATTGAACATTGAAAGGTCAAGCCAGTGCCTACAGAGAGACTTCACCCCAACATGCTAATGTTTTCGGTACAGGAAGGTACTCTGCATGCTACCAAAAGAGAAGCTTAAACACAAACCCAGCCACAAACTCTATCATCTACAATGGTGTCCTGTATGTAAGATATCATAGTGATTTGAATATGTATGGCCCCATAGACTTGTGTTTGAATGCTTGGCCCATAGACAATAGCACTATTAAAATTTGTGGCCTTACTGGAGTAGATGTGGCCTTCTTGGAGGAAGAGTGTCACTCTGAAGGCAGGCTTCAGTGTGGCAGTTCAGTTCCAGCTGCCTGAGGATCAAGATGTAGATGTCTCGGCACATTCTGCAGCATCATGTCTGCCTGCATACCACCTGCCATGACAATGTACTAAAGTTCTGAACTTAAGCTAGCCCCAATTAAATGTTTTCCTTTATAAGAGTTGCCACAGTCCTGGTATCTATTCACAGCAATAGAAACCCCCCAAAAGACAGATATACCAAGGCAACAGTGACACAAATCTTATGGGAGTGCCAACCAATATCTGGTTTGACATAAGGCTCACTATGAGATAGAACACATATCCGACACAGCTCTGATGACCAAGAACCAGAGACTTCAGGTAAAATAGAACACTACTGTCCTAAAGTAAATAACTAAGTGAATAAATAAGTGTAGCGATAAAGTAACACTTAAACTTATAGATCAGTGCCTCGCTCAGCTAGCAGAGAAACTTCTTTCTACAGAACATAGTAATAGATATAGAAACCCACATCTGAATATTATGCAGACCGTAAGAGACCTTGAAACACCCAGTTCTAAGTGGGATTTCTGCATCAAACCCCTCTCCTCCAAGACTCAAGGAATCCTGCAGAAGAGGGGACAGAAAGAGTGTAAGAGCCAGAGGGGATGAAGGACACAAAGAAAACATGGCCCTCTAACTCAACATGAGTAAAGCTCATACAGAGTTTGAGGCAGCATGTAAAAGGCCTGCAGTGGTCTGCACCTGGTCCTCTGAGTAGATATTATGGCTTCTAGTGTAGTGTTTTCATGGGATTCCTGAGTGTGTGAACTGGGAGTTCTCAGATTCTGTGCTACCTCTTGGACTCCTTGTCTTCCATTTGTTTTGTCCTATACTGATGTGTTAGTTTTTCTTTTATCTTATTATATTTTATGGCATGTATTATTCCTTAGAAGCCTGCTTGTTTTCTAAAGTGAGACATAAAAGGGAGTGGATCTGGAGAAGAGGGTAGATGGGGAGGAACCAGAAACAAGAGAGAGGGAAAAAATAAACAGGTTATAATATACAAAAAAGTGTATTTTTCCTGTTTTTTATTACATTGTTTTACTGATTTTAATACTGACACACGGTTTCCCCACTTTCTCTCCTACCGTTCCCTCCTCCCACCTCCCTCTACCCCCTCCCACCCACTCCTCCTCCATCTTCATTCAGACAGTGGCAGGCTTCCCATGGGAGTTAATAAAACACAAACAGGGCCATGTGCAGCCATGTGCAGTTGAGGCAGCACCAAGCTCCTCCCCCCAGTATCAAGCAAGGCAGGGAGAGGCAACCCAGCCTGGGAAATGTGTTCCCAAAAGTGAGTTCAAGCTCTAGGGACAGGTCCTGATCCCACTGCTAAGGGCCCCACGAACAGACCAAACCACATAACTGTCAGGCATGCAGAGGGCTTAGGTCCGTCCCATGCAGGCTCCCCATAGCTCTTGGTCCAGAGTCAATCCTGAGAGCTCCTGGGAGCTCAGGTCAGCTGTCTCCATGGGGTTCCCTGTCATGACCTTGAATCCCTGGCTTGTAAAATCCCTCCTCTCTTCAACAGGACTCGGCCCACTGCTTGGCCGTGGATCTTTGCACCTGCTTCCATCAGTTACTGGATGAATGCTTTCTGGTGACCATTAGCATAGTCACCAATCTGATTACAGGATTCACAGCTCTGGAGAAGCTAGGTAACAAGGAGGGCCCAAAGAGAGACACATGGATTTCCCTGGGAAAAGGAAATAGAAGAGATCTCCTGGGTAAACTGGGGACAGGGGGAGGGATGGAGGTATGGGAACATGAGGGATCTGATTGGGTACTGGGTAGGGGGCAGGACAGACAGGAGAATAATGAAAGAGACATCTTGATAGGGGGCCATCTGGGGATTAGGGAGAACCTTGGTGCCAGGAAAACACCCAGGAATCCACAAGGGTGACCCCGGCTAAGACTCCTAGCAATAGTGGAGAGGGTGCCAGAAAAAGTATATTTTCAAGGAAAAGGAAAAACAAAGAAAAAATTTCAAAGAAATACAGAAATTCATTGTATTATATCACAAGCATGTGAGGTAGGTTTGATTTTTAAAGAACATGGGTTGCTATTATTCTAAAAATATCAATGGGAAGAAATGAGAAGCCTTCCTGTAGGCTTTTGAATTTGAGAAGTTACTGAAGAAAAAAATTATCCAATTCCTCAAAAGTTTTCAGAAGAAGGAACTACCTCTGGGAATATCTAACATTCTGTCTCAAACAGAAAATGAACAGAACTTCAAAAATGGTTTAAGGCAAAAATAATTTTGCTGCATATTAAATATTGGCTCCAGAATACAAAGTGGAATATCCTTTGGAACTAGGGGGATGTAGTTATGGGATCAGATTAATAGTTGTAAATGAATATAAAACTGAGATAGAAGAAAAGAATATTCATATTTCAAAAATAATTTGGCTCATTTGTGCCCTTACTACCTCATGCATTAGAATACTTCAAACATAGAGCTGAATTAGACACCTATTACAATGATAATCCATGCAAGTAAAAAAAATTATTAAGATATGCAAAAGTGAACAAAATGTGAGGATATTAAAGACAAAAAGATGACAGTCCAAACTGTGAAGAATAGCATGTTGTGGAAACAAAACAAATCTCAGAAAATTGAATTGCTAATGTTTGAGGGAGCCTTGTAGTTAGAAATTATTATTCTAAATTTAAAGATCAGTGAAATGTGGCACACACAAACACACACAAAACCCCCCAGTTTTCAATCTAATGTAGTCTCACAAGTGGCTTCAGGTTTTATGAAAGCTAAATCTCATACAACATCAGTAAATAAGACTTGGCTTAGACAATACAAGCTAGCAAGTTGTGAACATAAATCTCTGTAAAATACTCTTTTATGTGGAGAAAAGGTCACGTGACATTTTCACTTAAATTAATAAATGTTTCAATTTTAATGATAGAAGATATTTAAGATTTATGACCCCAAATGGTTATGCAAGAAGTAAGCACTGAAATTATATACATATATATATAATATTATAGAGATTAAACAAGTGGTAGCTACATGTTTAGGAACACACACACATATGCACACACATACATACATATATATATATATATATATGCACATACATATATATTTTTAAAAAAGGAAAAATGTCCAAGAGCCACAAATTTAATTGGGAGCAAAGGGAGATGGGAAATGAGAGGGATTGGAAAGAGAAAAGCCAAAGGGGGAAATAATGTAATTATATTTTAACATCCACATTAAGAATGGTTAGAATATTGTCTTTCTATATTTTTATTATACTTTTTGAGATTCTTCTAAATATTATTTATTTTTAATAGCATGTGCATACATGAGTGCAAGTGTGTATAAGGGCATATACCTTATACCTGCCACCATCAGGGGACAACCATTGACAGTCATTTCTCCCTTTCCATTATATGTGCCCCAAGGACCTAACTCAAATTGTCGGGCTCAGCAGCAAGTACTTTTATTTCCTGATCTAACTCACTGGTCCCAGAATGTATTAATATTAAATCCATTTTTGACATTTTTCCATAACTCAAGCTTTCTAGTAGGAAAATAGTTCACTGTTTGATCAGGATTGTTAGTTGTGATCGAAAATTTATGTAGGAATAATTAGAATAATTAAATATTAATCATGGCATTATTTTTGCCAATTCTCTTCACAGATATTATAATAAATTCATCTTCGCATCAAACAAGAAAAAAATATATAGGAACTAATTATACTATATTTTTGCACTTTTCAGAAAAATCTCAACTCCAGTGTCAACTGGATAGTCTTGAGTTCCTGGTCCTTCATTTTCATTTCACGATCTTTAAGATAAGATTTCCACAGATAACACAGGAAATCTTTTGTTTTCTCATTCATAATGCAAAAATGATGGTATCGGAATTCCAGAGTTACCAGCAGCTTTACTACATGATGAGTTAATGATAGCCATAAAACCACTATAATCACACTACAGCTAGCTAAATTTCTTCCATCAAGTTTCTAAAATTTCCCAGGCTTCCTCAATGACAGCCAAGTAAATGGAGTTTGAAGGATAGCATTAAAAAATCATTAAAATACAAAAAGCAGTATTTTTAATGTTCTGAATACAATAATTTTAACCTGAATACTCTTCTCTAATTTAAACATTTTTACAATAGTTAGAAACTTTACAACAAAAATAACAAATCCCACATGATCTCAACAATCAGTGCTATAAAAGCTTTGTGTCACAGCTGATACTAGTCACCAATCCTAAAGCTAGAAATGTTCTTCCATCCAAATGAAATAAAGAATGTCGATTGTTGCCAAGAATTTCCCATAGACATAGATGCAAAAGTCTGCAATATTTTAGCAAAATAAACTCAAAAATTTACATAAATTGCTGTACACAAAAAATAAGTGGCATTTATTCTAGCAATGTGAAATTCATTTAAATGCAAACTTCATGAAATGTTTCCTATCAGCAGCCTATAAAGCATAGTCATGTAAACAGTCACAGAAAGATATATGAAAAGAACTAACATGCTGTAATAACACCTGTCAGTGACCTGAGATTTGATGGGAACTGCTACGACCTGATGAAAAGACCTTGAGAATATTGTATATTAACATTGTCAGGATAAAAAAACAAACATATACTCAAACAACCTGATATGTTCCCTTTAAAATGACATATAAAGATGTCTCTCTAGTAATTTCTATTCAGCATTCAACTAAAAAGCATAGTGAATACAGTGAGGAAAGAAAAAGAAAATGAAAAAAAAGTAGAATCTAAACAAGAAACAAAGATGTTTTGACTTCAGATCTAATGATTACTTATGTAGAAAATCTCAAAAGAACAAAGGCCTACTTTAACAACAATAAATAATACAACAAACAAGAAGTAGTGTTAGAAAAAGAGTAGACATGTCAAAGAACAGAATAGAGACCAGAAAAACTAGATATGTATGTGTGCCTCTACCTGTGTAAGAGTTGTATGTTCAAATTT
Organism: Peromyscus aztecus; assembly: GCA_902168405.1. Taxonomy (NCBI): domain Eukaryota; kingdom Metazoa; phylum Chordata; class Mammalia; order Rodentia; family Cricetidae; genus Peromyscus; species Peromyscus aztecus. Next base: position 54,012 of record CABHPQ010174869.1, on the reverse strand, counting down.
AGAAAAGATGTCTTCTTAAAATAATATTCTAATTTTTGAGATCATAATATAATTACATACTTTACCTCTTCTCTTTTCTCCCTCTAAACCCACCCAGGAATCCCAATACCTTGTTCTTTTTCAAATTCACATCTCCATTTCTTTAATTGTCATAAGATATATGTGTGTGTGTGTGTGCGCGTGTGTGTATTGTGTATGTGTATGCATATATGGTGCATATGCCATAATCAATGCATCTTTGACAAATGAACAAATCAACACACCAAAGAAAACTGTGGTGCTGGAACGGTTTGTACTCTTTAAGCATCATAAGCTGAGCTTAAATACATTAGTTATTATTTACAAAAGTGTATCTATTTAATAGGAAAAGAAGAATTCAATTAAAACATAAATCATGTAGCTATTCTTGGGCTTTTTATTTACTTTTATACTCCTAAACACTGCTGAGACGTGTCTCAGAAAACGTATTATCATTGCCTATAATTAGGTGCTTAATATACTGGCTCATAAGAAGTTTGTGGGCATCTAGGGCATCAATGAGTCAATTATATTTCTAATCTCTGTAACTGCTCCTGAAATAGTACTGCTTACAATCATTACTCTTGATTAATAGCAAAGCATAATTATAACAGGAAAGGGCTATATATTTCTCTTTTATTTCTTACTGCATGCACATTTTCCAATTTCCACTGAGAATTTATTCAGCTGTGTATTTCGGACACGTGGGCCATAGTTTTATAGCTGCTCAGACAGAACAATCTTCCCTGTATCTATATATTTTCTATAGTCAGGAAGAAAGAGAGCAATTTACGGCTGGCAGCACTCCTCAGCCTTTCTTCCTCCTCTCTCTGTACTTTAATGACATGATGTATCTTCATGGATTCTGTGGCGCCAGAGTTTCAGTTCCCTAAAGTAAGTCTTATGAAATAAATTATTTTATTTTATTTAAAATTCTGTGTCTTATATAACCAGAAATTGTCCAAAGTAAACTTTATAGAAACTACAGGCCTCTGTACCATATTGTCTCCATCCCCCAAGCTGATGACATTTGGCTGATATTGTACCATTCAATTCTCATTTGTATTGAAATGCTCTACTGCTGACTTTGTAACAGCAAATGAGGCTTGCAAAAACCTCCATCCAGAGAGTCATGTTCTTCTGTAAATGTGATAATTGCCCCCATTTGACTACTGATTCATTTGGCCTTCATATGGATAATTAAGAACCACAGACCTGTGGTAATGAACTAACCACATGATATTCTGAACATTTGCAACATCCGGTTTAAAACATATCAATTAAATTAAACACATTGTGTAAGCTTTGTTTAAATCAAAAGGTGTTCGCTTTTACTCCTACTTGAAGGTGCATAGTAGATAATTGATTTTGCCATATCGAAGTGTTATAATTGGTCACAATATGGCTGAGGTTTAATAACATCAGTGTATCATATTTCACAGTATTGTACATGGAAATTCCCTCTAGTTGTTTATGTAGCACATTCAGAATTTCAGATAAACATATTCATTTTGATGTGTTGCAAAGAAACTTATACTTTGAAAGTGATGTTTGTTTTAGATGACTGCATGAGGATAAATGAAAGAATATTTGTTCAAGAAGGAAAAATGATCAAGCATTTCAACTGAGTAGGCAACATGACTCTTCAAAAGAGATTCTAGTTGATTAGTTGGTTAAATTGATTTTGATAATGTTTCACTTTTCATTTACTTTAGAATAATTCATCACAGCCAAATTTAATTATATTGATGTTTTTCATTTGTGTGAAATATATTTTCAGACTTCAGCGTTTGAATGTATGCATAAATTAATGCATTGCGTACGTTCTGAGTATTTGAATCTCCATCATAGAAAGCAAATGAGATGCAGGGTAAAAAAGGTAGTTGATAAGTGATGTTCTGGTTCTTGATGTTTCACTACATAAAATCTCAACTGCTCTCTGTGTGCTTCCCTGCTATACAGAGAGCAACACCAAGCTCATGAATGTTGATTCCCTCTCATGTCCAGTGATACATGATGGACTTTTATTCAATTGTAATTCTGGTCCCTATGATTATTAAGGATTAGGAAGATTACCAAATTCTAGCCAACATAACACCTGCAATACAGGGCTGCTGTGAAAAAAATAGATAAATGTATTTAAGTGAAAGTAGGGAAATAAAAAAGAAAGTTACATTCTTTGGATTTATGGATTCTGTACTATGAAGACTAGGAGATGTTACATCTTTATTCAGATAGTACTGCTTGTTAGCAAAAGATAAACAAAGAAATGTGATTGCTAATTATTATATTGCTATGCCACTGAATAAAGAACCTGTTTCCTTCCCATTTTCCATAAGTTTTATTCAGTGAGACAATTAAGCAATTTAATTAGAGTATTTCTGCTTTATTATTCTGATCCTAAGAGATAAGGTTTCAAAAGGTATACTAGAATATAAACAGTCACTGTTTTATTGAGAATTATTGATACATGGGCTCCTAGCTTGTGTCTGCTGTAGAAAGAATCACATGCTTACATAATGTGTAGATACATGTATATGCATAAGTGAAGATATGAAGATGTGTATTAAATCACTTGCATATGTAATATGTATTTATGTGTATATGTGTATGTAAGCACACACATATATAATATGTATATATGTGTATATATGTATGTACCTACATACACACAAAGGTATCTGTGAGAGCTCTTCCTTTTCTCATCTTGATAACACAATTCCACAAAAATTCTAATAAAAAGTCTATCCCTATATATCCTACAACAGCATGAATATGTCTGCCCAATCTTGGAATTTCACATGAGAAGAGAGTTGTGTTTCTCACCCTCCCCCACGGTGCCCTGTTAGTACTTATGTGTGTACACTGATTCCGTGCACCCTCCTTTGTTTTGTCTTTCAATTAATTCAGAACTTGAGTGGAGCAAAGGATATAATGTTGTGTCCTAACTGGCAACAGTATATTGAGCTCATGATAAGGAAAACAGAAAGCAAACTCGTTCCATTGAATTGATGCTCTCAAATATGAATACCTACAATTTTTGAAGCATTTTAAAGTGAGGAAGTTTCTCCCTGGTTCTCTTTTTTCTATCCTTCATTCATTTCAAGTCTAGACTAATAATGTTCTTCATTCCAGGGCCTAATTTGCTTTGTGTCTGCTCTTCATATCATCATCTGCGTATTACAAGGTCCAGTCACTTTTATCCATAGAATGTGTCCTAGAATTACTTGTCCCTTTACTCTAGCCTTATTGTTTAACCCATGGCTACCAACTCCATATATAATAAAACATAAAATCACATGTCTTTGATGCAGCTCCATGGATAAGTATGTTACTTGTTGTTACCAAGAATTAGTAGTTTAATTTGTCTAAACTCAGTCTGGTTTGAATATTCCTAGAGTCTTAACTCTTAGCCTGTATTTGCTCAAAATCTACTTAGTGCTAATCTTCACTGTTGTTATCATACAGGAAAGGATATTATCTGATACTACCCCATAATGACTGACACACGGGTTATCAGAATGTGTGACTGTGCACATGTTCAGAAGCTGTTGTAGACCACTGTGCACTCATATCTTGCTCTGGAATTGTTCTCAGACTTGTACTCTTTTAGCACATCTATCTACCATCTATCTATCTATCTCCATATATAGCTATATCTATCCTAGCATCTATCTATATCCTATCATCTATCTATCATCTATCTATCTATCTATCTATCTATCTATCTATCTATCTATCTATCTATCTATCATCTATCTATCTATTATCTATCTATCTATCTATCTATCTATCTATCTATCTATCTATCTATCTCTCATCTATCTATCTAAACTATCTATCTCCATATATATCTCCCAATTTTCCATGTATACATTGCCTGTTGTTTGTTTGTTTGTTTGTTTTTGAGACAGGGTTTCTTGTAGCTAGAGTTTTCCTGCCTTGCCCACAGTCAGGACAAATCTCTGTCACCCACCAGTCCCACAGCCGCTCAGACCCAACCATGTAAAAACACAGAGACTTATATTGCTTACAAACTGTATGGCCATGGCAGTCTTCTTGCTAACTGTTCTTATATCTTAGATTAATCCATTTCTATAAGTCAATACCTTGCCACGTGGCTCGTGGCTTACCGGCATCTTCACATGCTGCTTGTCATGGTGGCGGCTGGCAGTGTCTCCCTCCACCTTCCTGTTCTCTCAATTCTCCTCTCTGTTAGTCCCGCCTATACTTCCTGCCTGGCCACTGGCCAATCAGTGTTTTATTTATTGACCAATCAGAGCAATTTGACATACAGACCATCCCACAGCAGTTTCTCTGTGTAGTGTTGGTACCTGTCCGGGATCTTGCTCTGTAGCCCAGGCTGGTCTTGAACTCACAGAGATCTGCTTGGCTCTGCCTCCCGAGTGCTGGGTTTAAGGGCATGCACTACCACCACGGGGCCTTGCATTGCCTGTTTTCCTGCCAAAAATGAAGTTATAAGATATGCAACACTGAGTTATACATATATAAAGATTTTGGATATTTTACAGTTAATTAGGCAAAATTGGTACAGATCTTTAAATGAATTAGGATTGCCTTTTTATCTCCCTCTTGTAGGGAGTTTTTGATAATATATAAACTCCTATTATTCTAAATTTAATGAAATAATTCTTATTAGGGATGATGAGACTCATGTAATAAGTATAGCATGTGGTTTAAAAATTGATTACTAAGATTTTGACCTATAATGTATGAGTTATTTAGTAAGAGAACAATCAAAGATGCAGACTTTTTTTTTATGTGCATGATTGTTGAACTGCCTAGTTTTAATTGAAATACTACGTAACAGTTCCCTCCACGGAAACTGATATTTCTTGTAGAAGAATATTTTGCTGCCTGGTTGAGTATTACTTCACTTTATGTCACATGAGATCCTTTTGTTTTTGTTTTTTGTTTTTGTTTTTGTTGCCACTGCTACTGCCCTCATGAGAAAGTTTAATCTGCTTTGCAGCTGTACACTGCTATTGAACTCATAGGCTTAGATACTTTGGGCCATATATCATTGGCCATTGTCGTTTAGGGATCTGGTATGTGGAAAATAAAAAGAAAATATTTGAAACATTACAAAAAAACTTAATAGCAGTATAAATTGAGAAAATCCTTTAAACCACTCCACAACTAAATTTATTTACTTCCATAATTGCCCATTTATAGAAAAAAAAAACCTGAACACACACACACACACACACACACATATATATATATATACTAACATGCTCACATATATGCCATATATGCATGCATATACATACATACATTATGGTTATGTATGTATACACAGCAAAATTCTATCATTGCTCATAAATTTGCAGTTATTTTATATATAAGATATGCATGCAAGCAATTTTATTATCACATGTCTATGCTAGACATTCATATCCTTCAAATCCAAACCATTGCTGTCACATGGATGGTTGTTTAAAAAATGGTAAACTTTTATCTCAGATTTCAAAAAGCATTATTCTCCCACACAGAAAGAAAGTGTCGCACACTGAAGATTATACATCTCAAAGATTCTAAGATTAATTGATTTATTTACGTAATTTTCTTGAGACTTAGGCTTAGCAATTATTCTCCAGGACCAATTTACTGTCATATATAAAGAGAAACAACAAACAAGTAAATAAAAGCAATTCTGTGATGTCCTGTTACTGTAGAAAGCCAGCACTTCCTGCAGCTCTGTTCACTTTTTGGCTCAAATAGTAAAGAAGTAAACTAAAAATAAAAAAAAAAAAATGGAGAAATGGCATCTCCTAACTCAAAAGTCTTATGATTTATTTTTTATATTTCCCTGTTGAGATTTTAAAAGCAGAATCATTGTGATTACTTCTTCTAACAGAATACAAATGATGATACTTTCACTGTATTTCTTGATTTGTGCTTTTTCTCCTAGATATTTTTTTAATTGGAATAGAGGGGCATCCCTTTCTGCCCTCCAGCCCCTATCAGGGCCCCTGCCTACAACCTCTCCTGTGTGTGCTCCCATGTACCAAACTACACAAACACAGCACGCTGAGTTTTTTTTTTTTTTGTTTTTAGTTTTTGGTTATCTGGTTGTGTGAGTGACCACTCCATAATTTTAATATACCTAAAACTTTATAAAGCTTTTTGTTTTTATAGTTTTCTTATTTCATTTGCAATGCTAATAAGATTATTTTCCAAGAGTACCTATCACATTTTAAGCACTATATGGGAGGAGAATAGTAAAATCTATATCTCATTGTCCAATAAAATTATTAACACAACTGAGCGTTTCAGAATACTTTCTAAAGTTAATATCTACATGATGAAATAAAAGACATATATATGTTTCAGTTTTTATATGTTTTTGATAAATTATGTTTATTAAATGATTATTAAAAGCCGGGCCGTGGTGGCATACGCCTTTAATCCCAGCACTTGGGAGGCAGAACCAGGCAAATCTCTGTGAGTTTGAGGCCAGCCTGGGCTACCAAGTGAGTTCCAGGAAAGGCACAAAGCTACACAAAGAAACCCTGTCTTGAAAAATCAAAAAAAATGGTTATTAAAAATCTGTAGTCCTTGTCAGATATTGTCATGCACTACTCAACATCATTCAGCATTTGATGTTCATGTTTCTTTTTATAGATTAAGCTGTTTTTCTTATGAATGCATGAAATATTTTTTTATTTTACTTTTTGAGATTATAGTATAAACTCATCACTATTCCTTTCCTCCCAGCAAACCCTCCCATACATCTATCCTTGTGTTTTTTTTTAATCCATCTCCTCTTTTCTCATCATTTGCATTTATAAGCATATCTACACACAGATAAGTGTATTTCTCATCTCTCAGCAAGGAAACTTCTCTTTGCAACAGACATAGACTGTTACAGAAAACCACAGCCAAGCACAAAACAGAGTTATGAAGTCCAGTCTTAATGGATCTATCTAAACACAACATTCCCAACTAAGGCTCAGGGTCATTGCTCAGAGATCAAACCCAGAACTTTAAAGATGATGGGCAACATGTCTACCAAATGAGCTACACCACAATCCTAAAGCATGTTTTTAACGGGCTTTCAAAGCAGTTTACCTTAATTATGTTATGGAAAGTTGTGATGAGATTAGAATAGATTTATATCACATAGAAGTCAGAAGGATATTTTAGTAAGTGCACTGTGAATCTAAAATGGTCTCCCTACTTTGATGACGTTTATTCATTTGTTGTTTCATTTTTGAGACAGGGTCTCATGGGCACAGTCTGGCCTTAACTTGCTAGGGAGCTAAGAATATTCTTGGCATTCTGATCCTCCTGCCCCTACCTCTTAGGTGCCTGGATCCCACAGGTGTGCCATACAGCTGGATCAGTTTCGTGGCTTGAACACTCGTTCTCTAGCCTGTGGGACAATTTTGAAAGTTCCCGATACTCCAGGAGGTGAAGCCTGCCTAGCCGGAGGTATGTGACTGGGAGTGGACCTTAAGGCTGTGCTGGCTTCTGTTTGGGGCTAATGTGTGTGCTGCATGCCTGAAAATTGTGCTGCTGCCTCACATTGCCACAGCCACTTCTGCAGGCACTCACATCTGTACCCTTCAACCCATGACGGGTTATGCACTCTGAAATTAACAGCCTAAGAAAATTACAGAATAATGTATGAAGTTCTCTAATTAGGTATATGAAACTACTAGCATTATCTTGTCACACTTCCTCAACCTAGCAATAAAACCATTTACTATTATAGAGATAAAGAGTTAAAGTATGGCCTATCTGTATGAGAAAACAGTAGTCAGTTATTGAAGCATGGGATTTTCATTAATATGACTCCTAAGTACTATTTTTAAGCTCTTCATTTACAAGTGCTCACTTATAGTTATTACAAACAAAACTATAGTATACATAATATGGAATCCAGAATTATATCCAAGCTTTTTAGATCCGGCTTCAATTATATTTACTCTATTGGAAACAGAACTATTACAAACAGAGCTATAGTATATATAATATGGAATCCAGGATTATATCTAAGCTTTGTAGATCCAGCTTCAATTATATTTATTATATTGGAAAAGAGCATGCTATATATTATTTTTAGATTATGATAAAACAAGGAGAGACAGAAGAGAGAGATAGAGACAGAAAGATAAATAAAGACAAAGAGACAGAGAGACACTGAGACAGAGAGACAGAGAGAAGCACAGAGATAGAGAGACATAGAGAAGACCAACACAGCAAGAAGAAAGAAGGAAGCAGAAGAGAACAGGGCAGAAAAGAAAGCAGGAAAACAAGGAGGACACAAAGAAATGGTGTAATGTCTTATGGTATTTTCCTAAAGAACAAATCACAAGGACATATGGAGAGTAATGTTTTTATTAGCTTTTGTCTTATGTTTACTTTAAATGTAACTTTAAATGTGTAATATTGCACAAATATTTCTTTGCAATCAACTTGGACCTGTATTAAACTCCCAACACACCATGTGCTTATGAATAGTTCCAGACATTCAGGAAAGAGAATAGAGATTCCCCAAGAGGACATCTAACCATAAGATTCAGCAACACTAATTGCTAGTGTGCGATGATTTTTTTTCATCACTAGACAGATGCTGTGATAAAATATCCAATCCCTCTGAGAACGTGGCTAAGCAACTCTAATCTTTGCCTAAAAAGTAAATTGCAATAGCTTTAAATGTCTGCCTTTGTGATTGTGGCATCTCAGTAATATTAACTGAGTCTGTCTCTCAAAAACTTACAAAGTGAAGTACCTCCCAACTGAAGACCAGAATGTAACCATAGCTGGAGACAAAATTTTAACAATTAAGTGAAGTCTTTTGTGGTCCTAATGCAACATGACAGGTGTTTAATTAGGATCAAAAGAGGAGAGTGAGACTGGGATGCAGGTGCACAGCGATGACACAGAAGGAGGCATCAGGAAAGCATCATCCTCAAAGCCCTGGCAACAGTCCCAGAAGGTCCCAACACCACTGGTTCCTCTGTACTCAATATCCAAACTGCACCACTGTGTAAAAATGTTACAGTTAATGAAACCGAAGTCTGTGGTGTTTTGTTTTGAGTACCCAAGGAAACTAAAACACTCTTTCATGAAGGAGTAAGTGCTTGGCGGTACATGTTTCTTCTTGAGCAGCTTACAAAATGTGCCACAGGATCAAGAATATATGATGAATTATGTTGGTCTGTGTTCAGTCCTAAAGGAATAGCTTTCAAAGTGTCCTCAGATCAGTATTGTCAACAAGGTCTGGAAACTTTTGAAGCGCAAATATCTGTGGCGCAACTTTCCACTGAAATATCAACAGAACCTGGAACACTGTCTCAGCAAGACTTCCAGGTGATGAGATGCACATTACAGTCTGGGGACTCTGCTTTAGTTCCACAAAATGAGAGTCCAGGTAGATGACATTTATGAGTGATGCAGCCCAGGTGTAACATGAGAGAAAAGCCTGGCATCACCGCAAACCAGAGCAGCATGAATCTCCACTGTGGTCAAGCTAGCCAAGCAGATGGTCAATGACGAGTGAGAGACAGTCACCAGAAAAATGTCTTCTGGTGGATATTTGTTAGATTTTTGAATGATGGTGATCAATTATAACTATTATTTGCAGACTAAATCGTGTTTTATTCTCTGGGAACTCTGAATAATAATAATAAAAAGAGTTTAGATTTTAAGTTTGATAAAGTTTTAGTTGCTTGTATTTACAAAAATTAATCTTGTCACAAGATCAAAAAAAAAAAGGAAGAAGAAGAAGAAAACAATGAATAGGCTCTTTACCCATCCCTCATACAGACTCTTAATATGTTAAAATATATATTTAAATATATCTTGTGTATGCAATTCCTGACTTTGTATTTTTTTTAAAACTGGACACCATTCTTTGTTCAGGGTTTTTATTGTCCCACAGAAGGGATTGGATTTTGGCTCTTTTCCAAGCAAAGCAGGAATATCTTTAATAGCAAGTCTCAGGCCAACCGTGTTCTTTTTCAGAGCCCTTGCTGGTGAATGTCACTCCCACAGCCATCTGTGCCTCGTATATGTGGATTTAAAGACGGAGATTCGCTGACTGGGCCAGTTTCTCCTTTGCTGACCATCTGCCACAGGAGCTGAATGTGATACATGTAGTAGTCAATCTTCAGGTGAAAGGTTGAATTAACTGGCAGGGACTTATGTAACTGTTTGTCCCACTTTTATACCAACATATTGTGTTGCTGGATGGCACCACAGTTTTAGGATGCTATTGGCTAATTTGAGGAGATCCTTTTACACTAGGTAAAAAGAGGTGTACACAGAGAGGAATAATCTCATGAAGTTACTGGTGAATATGAAGCAGAAACATTTCAAAGTGGCTGGTGTTCTTCACTCTTCCATCAAGAGCTACATCTAAAAATAGGGAAACTGATGAGTTTGGTTAGTTACATTCCAATAAATACTAATGGGTGATCATCTCATAAAACCACTTCAAGGAAAGGCTCAAAATGACAGAATGACAACTAATCTTATAAAAATATTTGTCTTCCTATATATTATTTATGCCATATTATACTGAATTTTATTTAGACAAATATAATTATTTGCATATTCATTTCCTCATTTGGGAGTAACTGAATTTTCCTTTTTAATTTAAGGAATAGCTTTTACATAGGAAAAAATCTTGGAATATAAATTATATCCCTGTGACATGAATCTTACAAGGTCTAATTAAATAAAAAAAAAAAAAAAAAAAAAAACCCGGAGCCAGGTATTGGGGTAAAAGCTGAAAGATCAGAGAAGCAGAACAAGCCACAGCCAACATCACCTTGCCCACTCCTCAGCCAATCCTGTTTCCACAGATCTTCAGATTGAAAGTCTCTGAGTCCTCACCCCTAAGGGTCTCAGTTGAACTGCTGCTTAGTTCCTGTCTCCTCACACCTTATTATTACCATTCTCCCCCCAGCCATGTCACTTCCTGGGATAAAAGGCTTGTGTTCTTTCCAAGCAAAAGCATGAGATCTCAAGTGCTGGGATCAAAGGCGTGTGCCTCCACTGCCTGACTCTGTTCCCAGTGTGGCCTTGAACTCACAGAGATCCAGCCAGATCTCTGCCTCCCAAGTGATAGGATTAAAGGTGTGTGCCACCACTGTTTGGCCTCTATGTCTAATCTAGTGGCTAGTTCTCTGATCCCCAGATAAGTATATTAGGGTATACAATATATCACCACATATCCCATCTTAAGTTCATTTCATTTTATCTGTGTGTATATGTGTGCTTGTATATATTTGTGTACAGCCAATGTGTATGCACAAACATGCATGTGGGAATGCACATGGGTACTCACACAGAGACCAGAGGAGGATGTCTAGAATCCTACTTCATAATACTATCTTATTCTCCTCAGATATGGTTTCTCACTGAACCAGATCTAGGCTGGTAGTGATCAAGCCCCAGTGATCTTGTCATTTTCATTTCCACATCAGTGGGGTTGCAGGAATGCTTGTCACCACACACAGGCTTTTAACGTTGTTTCTGAGGGTAGGACTTCAGGCCTTCCCGCTTAGTCAGCCATCTCCCACCCCTCAAATTACATCTTGTCTTAATCTAATTAATGATGATGATGATGATGATGATGATGATGATGATGATGCTGCTGTTGTCCTCAACTAAATCACTTCTTTCATTCAATATTTGCTAATGTTCCTTTGATACGTTTGTTTGGGCTAGATTGCAATTCTCTGTTGCTCAATCAAATACAAATCTAGGTTATCCTGTGAATGTGCTGTGTTGATGTGATTAATATATATATATATATATATATATATATATATATATATATAATCGTGTGGCATTGAACAACAAAGATAATATTGTATCAATCAGATGTTTATATTTCTGTCTGCCAAAAGATCAAAAGAAAACGTTTGAAATTTCCCTAAGTGAGGACAAATATATCATATAGAGAACTACTGAGTTCCATGCTAAAACAATCCTGAATGCCTACTTGGTGTAATTTAAACTTTTTTTTATTTTCTTTTTTTATTCATTTTATATACCAACCATAGATCCCTTTTCTCACCCCTCCCACTAACCCCAGCTTTCCCCCCTTGCCAACCCACCTTCCCATCCCCTCCTCCAAAAACATAAGGCCTTCCATGGGGAGTCAGCAAAGCCTAGTACATTCAGGTGAAGTAGGACCAAGCCCCTCCCCCTTGCATAAGGGTGATCAAGGAGTTCAAACATAGGTAATGTGCTCCAGAAAGCCAGATCATGCTCCAAAGATAGATCCTGATCCCACCGCCAGGGGCCCCTCAAACACACCAAGCTACACTGCTGTCTCCTATATGGGGAGGACCAGTCCCATGCAGGTCCCACGGCTGTTGGTCTAAAGTTCATGAGTTCCCACGAACTTGGTTCAGTTGTCTCTGTAGATTTCCCCATCATGATATAACCCCCCTCTTGCTCATCTTCCCTCTCTTCAACTGGACTCTTGGACCTCAGCCTGGTGCTGTGGATCTCTGCATCTGCTTTCTATGATGACAGTTAGAGTTAGGGTGTTCAACAATCTGATTACCAGGGTAGGCCAGTTCAGGCATCCTCTCCACTATTGTTAGTAGTCTAATCTGGGGTCATCTTTGTGGATTTCTGGGAATTTCCCTAACACCAGGTTCCTCCCTTACCCCATAATGTCTCCCTCTATCAAGATATCTCTTTCATTGCTCTTCCACGCCATATCCCTCTCCCAGCTCGACCATCCCGTTCCCTCATATTCTCAAATCCCATTCCCTCCCCTCTTTTGTCCCCCATCCCCAATTTACTCATGGAGATCTCATCTGTTTCCCTTTCCCAAGGTACTCCATGCCCCCCTCTTAAGGTCCTCCTTGTTTCCTAGCTTATCTGCAGCTATGGGTTGTAGTCTGATTATCTTTTGCTAACTTCTATGGCAGCCACCTAATGGTGTCTTATTGAGGAGGGGAACAATGTAATGAACAATGGCAAACTTGTTCCATTCAGAATGTTTTCACTATAACTGAATTCAAAATACTGAATGTAATTTTATTCAAATTTCTGTTAGTTTTGTATTATCCTTTAATTAATTAATATAAGGTTAGTGTCTGAATACACAATTGTACTGGAGGTTAAAAATGCAAAATACATATTACTGAACCCAGTTGCACGTCTTGAGAAGACTGAGTGCCTTTGGATTGTTAGAGAACATGCTCTCTTGTTATCTTCAGCCTTCAGAGCAGTGGTTCTCAATCTCCCTCAGCTGTGACCCTTTAATACAGTTCCTTATGCTGTGGTGACTCCCAACCTTAAAATTATTTTTGTTGATGATTCATAACTGTAATTTTGCTACTGTTATGGATCATAATGTAAATATCTGATATGTAGGATATCTGAGAAGCATCCCCTATGAAAGAGTCCTATGACCTCTACAGGGGTTCAACCCTCATGTTGAGAACCACTACTCCAGAGATTATCTGTTCTATGAGTTTTGTCATTTTATGACCAATATGCCTGACAAAAATCAATATAGAAAGGAAATTATTTACTCTTCTTTAGAGTTGCTGGGTATGTCATCTATCATGGAGATGCCGGTGTGGGAAGAGTGGGAGGCTGGTTGGTAAAAAGGCATCACTGTTAGTGAGCAAGCAGAGAGTGAATGAGAAGTGCGCCCAGGATCTAACGCCACAAATCCCTGCCACAGTGATCTACTTCCTGCAGCAAGTCTGTACCTTTTAAGAATTGCACAACTTTCCCAAATAGCATGACCAGCTGCAGACTAAGTGTTCAAACACATCAGCCTGTGGGGATACTTCACTGCGTTCCTCAGCTTGTGCCTCCTTCCGCCAAGTTCACAGCCATCCAACAATATTCTACCCCACTGACTGCATTACTGAAGAACTCTTACTTTCTACTTATTATTGGGGAAATCCGAAGTTGTCTAATACCTCAGAGATTTATACTTCTCTAATTAGGAGAAGGAGTATTTGGACTACAGCCATTTATAATAAAGATTGCTTTTAAAACAGGGAAAAATATGAAATTAAAATTCTGGTTAATTTGTTTAACATTTCCCCAGACTACCAATGACATACAGTAATATAAGTGCATTGAGTTCTTTTCTGCTGTAAATGTGTAGAAGCTGAACTATGAATTATACAGTAATTTTTGTAGTTTCTTTCATGTTGCTTTGGTAAAAGCCCTCTTGCTGTGGAATGTTCTGTATGGCAAATGTGTTGCTAATAAAACACTGATTGGCCTGTGGCTAGGCAGGAAGTATAGGCGGGACTAACAGAGAGAAGAAAAAGAACAGGAAGGCAGAGGGAGTCACTGTCAGCCACTGCCAGGACAAGAAGCATGTAAAGATGCCGGTAAGCCACGAGCCATGTGGCAAGGTATAGATTTATAGAAATGGATTAATTTAAGATATAAGGACAGTTAGTAAGAAGCCTGCCACGGCCATACAGTTTGTAAGCAATATAAGTCTCTGTGTTTACTTGGTTGGGGCTGAGCGGCTGTGGGACTAGCAGGTGAAAGAGATTTATCCTGACTGTGGGCCAGGCAGGAAAACTCTAGCAACACCCTCTGACAAAAACCAACTTGGGAGAAAGGGTTGATTTGACTTTTATTTCCAGATCACAGTCAGCCATTCAAGTAAGTCAGAGCAGGAACACAAGTCAGAAACCTGGAGGCAAAATCCAGGTAGCTTGCTGTCTTACACAGCGCTTCCCTCACTGGCTTGTGCTTAGCTAATGCTACTATGTATCCAGGGCCACCTGACCAGGGATGTATTACAAAAGGCTTCCTGGGCCTTGCTACATCAATTAATACTAAAGATCATCCTCTGGGACATGCCTACAGGGCACTAAGATCTGGACAGTTCTTCATTTGAGGATCTCCAGTCAGTTGATTGCAGGCTGTGTCAAAGTGACAAAATTAACTTATTTTATAATGAGAGGAAATTTCAGCCTGAGATTTGATTTTTTTTCCCTTGGCTTGTCTTAAAATTTAGATATTCGTGGAACTGTTATTACTACTTATTTCAAAGCAGTGGTTTGAAAACTTGTCAGATCAATTACTTCAAAACATTGAATTACTAGCTTAAATTAACAAAATTGATGTAACTCTTATTATTAAGGTAATGAACACTGAATTTTAATCAGATGCTTAAATTTAGTTTAAAAAAATCCAGTAATTACAGTGTGCAATTGTCCTTATATAATGGATAAGGAAATTCTTCAAAGCATTGAAATGATAAGTAGAGCTTCAAATTTTGCAAATAACGCATGCTTTTGTTATAGATTGAATGCCCATGCCTTAAATTTCAGAATTTCAAGTCAAAGACTATAAAGATTATACATATTTACTTAGTCACTCTCAAAACAGAAAATGTGTACTAATTTTTTTCAAGTTGAAATTCATCACATTGATCATACGCTTCTCAGAGATGTCTACCAATATGTCATTAATTGAAAAATAATCCTTCTCATGTAGAGACAATTATTTTATTCCACTCTTTTATAGGAATTTGCTATGAGATAAACACACTACACATCATTCTTGGCAAAGCTCTTCACCACTGTCTGCTCTCAACGCTATTATCCAGAAAGGCTGATTGCTAGCATTCTCTTTAATGAAACTAAGCATTCTATATGAGCATCTCAGTCTTTGGATGTTTTATAAAAGCTTCTAGATAATATCTGTTGAATGTAAATATATGCTGTTAATTTTAGTGGGTTATTCATAGTATGTTTCTATAAATCTAGAAAGTGTAGCATTTGACATATGATACAGATTTCAGTAAGCATCTGAAAGAAATATAAAATAACAAAACATAGTCTCTTATATTATGATCTTACTTTTTACTGTTATTTAAACTATAATTAAGAAATAATTGGTGTTTAAAATCTGGACACATACAATAAACTAAAATAAACCACTACAGACTACTTTGGTTGGTTTAAAATTGCAGTTTAAGTATAATAGCAGAAGAACCTATTAAATATATCATTATTAGCATCTGTTAAATAGATAGCATTAGAGTTATACACTCATTCATTATAATTAATCTCTAATGCCAATATGAGATATAATTAAATTTCCAAGTACTTTAAAATGATTTCAACTCAATATCTGATCTATCTAAAGTTTATAATTCAAATGGGACTTCTGAAGCATGTCAGGAATTTAATGATTTACTAAAGTTGTTGTTTTAGATAGCACTAAAAGGAAAAATTTGATCCTAAAATATTAATATTGCTGTTGTAAATGATTCCTTCAATATATTCCTGTGAATTTCTGTCTTCATTTTTTTAAGATTTATTTTTATTTCTTTTAAAAAACCAAGTGTGTGTGTACACATGAATACAGAGTTCATCAACCCCTTGGAGCTAGAATTTACAGGTGGTTGTGAGCTACCTGATGTGGGTGCAGGACCTGGACTTAGGTCCTCTGGGAAAACTGTGTACTCCAAGCCTCTGGTGCATCTATTCAGCCACATGTATTTTTAATATTGGTTTCTGGAACAACGATCATATTAGTATTCAAAAAAACTACTTTTTTGAAATAATGTGTAATTTCAAATATTTCTGTGCCTGAAAATTAGGTTTGATATGAATAAAATATGTGAGCATAGATAGATATCTGTCCATTGCTTTCTATTGTTACACATATGAGTAGATGATACTGTAATTAGCTATTTCTGAAATATCACGCATGGATTATCTACTTCTTAGAGGCAAATTGGTTTGAAATTTTCTCTTTTGTGAACCTTTACCTGGCTATTATAATATTGATTTTTATTCTTTTGGTATATATAATATTCCCACTGTTTTATATTCTTGCTTATGTTTATTATTACTTATTATCATTGACTGTGAATTATTTTTCTGAAATTAGAAAAACTTCATGATATTGCTTCAAAATTAGAATGTGGAATTTGGAGTAACCTAAATCTGTGATTGTAGGCCATTGTCATTCATATTGGACTCCATAATAAACTATTTTGCATAATGTTTGATGTTAACATTTATTTTAATGAATTGGCAGATACAATTTTCACAAAACAGTCATTTATTCAGACACACATACACACATGCATATATATAAAAACATTTATATATAAAATGCATATATATATAAAATACATATATATATATATATATATATTCTGTTCCAGAGAGCAAAAAGTAAAATAAAAAACACATTGTTCACATGAAGTTTATGTGTGAGGACATCACCATTCTAGAAAAGCTTCATATCCATCTGCTATTTGTATTCTTATGTCTGTTAAGTAACATAGCATCAGTTTCAGAAGCATGAGAAAGAATGACTATTTGACTTGCTAGCTTGAAAGTGTTGGTAACTGTTTACATACCCTGGGAAGGAAATAAATATTTGTAGTAAAGTTAGACTAAATGAAATTTTCTATCAGAGCTTAGATAGGCAATCATGTTAGCTATAACAATCATTACATCTTTACCAAACCTTATGCAGAGCAAGTAATAGACCACGTGGGGCTTGGCATTTATAGTAGATAAATGATGATAATAATGTAAGATACTAAGTCATAATTCTATTTAACCTGGGAGAGAAATAATTGCTTCCTTTAACCTTTTTTTTTTATTTTACTAATTGTATATATAATTTTACTGGTCACATAGAATTCATAAACTAGGTATGCTATCACAAACTGGTAATCTCATGATTAGTGAGTGTGGAAAGGAAGATTACTTCATGTTTGAGGCCAATCTAAAGACTGTTGTGTTGGTATTGTGTTCCCCAAAATATTGTGCACCCTAATAAACTTATCTGGGGTCAGAGACAGAACAGCCACAATATTAAACATAGAGGATAGGCAGTGGTAGCACATGCCTTTAATCCTAGCATTCCAGAGGCAGAAATCCATGTGTTCAAGGATACAGCCAAGCACGGTGACTCACGCCTTTAATCCCAGAAAGCAAGCCTTTAATCCCAGGGAGTGAGGCAGAAAGCAGAATGGTATATAAGGCGTGAGGACCAGAAACTTGAAGCATTTGGCTGGTTGAGCATTTGGCTGGTTAAGCATTTGCCTGGTTAAAGTTTTAAGTTTTGAACAGCACAGTTCAGCTGAGAGTCATTCGGATATGAGGACACAGAGGTTTCCAGTCTGAGGAAACAAAATCAGCTGAGAAGTTGGCTAGGTGAGGTTAGCTGTGGCTTGTTCTGTCTCTCTGATCTTCCAGTGTTCACCCCAATACTTGGCTCCAGGTTTGATTTTATTAATAAGAACTTTTAAGATTCCTGCTACACTCTGTGTCCAAAACTTATATACTCTTCTCTCTCTCTCTCTCTCTCTCTCTCTCTCTCTCTCTCTCTGTGTGTGTGTGTGTGTGTGTGTAGTCACTAGTTTTTATTTCCAGGTTATAGTCCATCATAGTGAGGAAGCCAAGGAGCAGAGACTTTGGGGACCTGGTCACATTACATCTCTGGTAAAGAGAGAGAGAGAGAGAGAGAGAGAGAGAGAGAGAGAGACAGACAGACAGACAGACAGACAGACAGACAGACAGACAGAGACAGCAACACACAGAGAGAGAATGTAATGCTTTAATGCACACATATTTGTGCACAGTTTCCTTTCTCTACTCTTACACAATCCACGATCCTCTTCAGTACCTCCTTCAGAGATGCGATATTCCCACATCAAATAATATAACCCCCTATCACAGACAAATCTGTAGGCCAGTGTGATTTGTATAAACCCTTCTATAAAATCTCTTGCCAGGTGATTTGAGATCATAAAAAGTTGATAAATAAAATTAACCATCGTACCTTTTCTCCTGTGGGATCTCCATGTAAGTTGTTTGTACTTCCACAAATGGCATTTTTGGGAAATTTCTGAAAGATGTATCATCTACCCAAGATACGTGAAAACATGGAGGAAGATATCATTAATTTCCAGGGCTGGAGTTTACCCATCACTGCCACTGAAGAACCAAGGCCTCTCCATCTTGTAAGCCTCTCCATTTTTTGCAACAGGCCTTAGGTTTTGAGTTTTCAGTATTGCTGTCATAAATTCCAGGAACCAGAATGCACAAAGTCAGGGCCTTAGGAATGGCCATCTGGCCATCTGGTGGCAACCGATTAACCACAGAACGTCCCAACGCTGAGACTGCTCAGGAAAAGGGCTTAACAAATGACCAGAGTTAAACTACACATGAGATAACAGCAGAATTCTGGAAAGTCCCAAAGCATGAACCAATCAGGATTGTACCCATACTGAAACACCCCGATATGGTAACCTTGTGGTTTTTATGTTTAAAAACTGTGCATGCTCAGGGAAGGGCGCCTCCTCTAGCCTCCTGCTGCATTGGTGTGCTTGACTAGGACCCTGCTGTGGCTTGAACTGCTCCAATAAACTTTGCTTTTGCATTTCGGTGAGTTTGTGTCTCTGGTGGTCTCTTCAGGGGTCTCACCACTTAAGTACAACAGCCATGTCACACTTTGAGGCTCGCAAGTTTAAAAGAATATTTGGTACATTTAGAAAACTTCAGACAAATTATGGAGAAATATAATAAATGTCCCTAAGTGTTACATTTACAAACACTGAGATTGTTTCAAAATCGACCTGGATTTCAAGATTCTTGCTGAAGCTATATAAAAAAAAAATATCCATTTCTCAGTTCCTTTTTAATATATAAACCAACTCTGCAGGAATAATTCTCAGAAGAGGCAAAATTTATCAAGTCTAAGGTACAAACATGTTGATAATAAAATTAAACATAAGCCAATTTGAGAACAATATTCTTTCTAATTTTTAAGTGCATGTCTTTTTTGTGTATGTGTGTGTGTGTTTATGTCTCTGTGTGTGTAAGAGAGAGAGAGAGAGAGAAGTGTGTGCAGGTCCACATGTCCATGTTTGTGCATATAAGACAGAGGAAGCATTAGATGTCATGTTCCAATAGGAGACAAGGTTTGGGAAGTGCCAGCTTTATCTGTCCCACACAATACTGTGGTTACAGGCACACACCTGGTCATGCTCAGCTTTTTCTGCAGGGACAGGAATTTGGAGGGCAGTCTGCATGCTTTTTTAGCAAGTGTTCTCATGCAGAGAACAATATTCTAAGCTCGGGCTTTCTTATCAAGAAATCATTTTGCCATAGCAACCATAACCCAGACGTGTACTTGGTGCATGAAGAAGGGATGTGTAAAGTCGTAAAAGCAATCTTCACAATGTTAACTTGTGAAACAGCTCAAGGTAACGACAAACACATTAATTGATAGCATTTAGTCTTAAAACCCTTTGATTTCTATATGCATCTGAAATGTCATTTATCCCCCTCAAACTTTGTACGTGTGATAATTCATAATCTAAAATTTAATCAAGGACAGAGATAACATTCTTGACCATAGTTTAAAAATAATAATTCATTAATTTCTTTGCACAGTTTTTGTTGACCTTAAGCGGCATCCACAAAAGCGCTGGTGATTTAACACAGAGATAAATATTCAAATGCTGGAGATACTGATACAAAACACACAGTTCATACGCACCCTTGGAAGTTTGAAACCTGCCTATTTCCAAGGAATTCAAAGAGCTAACAGAGAATGCAAGGATATTGATGCTTCTTTTTTTTAAAATAATTTTTATTTTATTATTAACTTAATTTCACTTATCAGCCATGGATTCCTCCATCCTCCCTCCTCCCACCCCTCAGCCCTACGCCTCAATCCACCCCCCATTTCCACCCCCTCTAAGGCAAGGTCTCCCCTGGGAAGTCAGCCCAGATTGGTAGACATATTGATGCTTCTAAGAGCTGTTCTTACAACCTGTTTATCAAAGTGGGTGATTAGAAGTATTACTTAGTAGAAGTGTTGTCCCCCCAGTAGACTGTGTTAGGAATACAAGGTCCTATTTTGAGTCCCTAGTACTACAAACAAAACAAAACAAAACAAAAACAAAACACAAAAATACAGTGCATGTCCAAGATGATGTAGGAGACTAGTATTCCTGCTGTAATGGTTTAAGTGTATAAATACAGGCTACAGCAATTTTCTTGTCTTTGCCTTGTTTCCAGTATCTACTTAATCCATGCAAATTCAACAAAACAGGGAAAAAACAAAAGTTCTTGAAGTATGGTAGATGTGGCTACTAAGATAAAGAAGACTATATTGGTTATTTTTGTTGTTGCTGTGAACTTGTCTAGAATGAGGCACTGTCCAAAGTGGTTTCCTTGTATCTTTGTCTGTATGGATTATCTTGATCACATTAATTGTTGTGGGAAAATCCACCCTAAAAGTGGATGCACCATTCCCCTGAATTGGGTACTGAGTTGTATAAACAGAGATAGACAGCTAAACAGTAGGCATATGGGCATTCATCACTTTCTTCTTGGCTGTGGATGTGGCTAGTTATTTCAAGTCTCTGCCATCTTGGATTGCCTTCTAGGATGAACTGTAACCTGGAATTGTGAGATAAAATAAATCTTTCTTCCCTAAGTGACTTTTTTTAAAGATATTTTATTACAGAGACATGACAAAAACTAGGAATGAATCCTATAATTTAGAAGATAATTGCTGTTGAGAAGATGACTTATCAGGTAAAAGCTCTTGCTGCACAACCTGACAACTGAGATTGATCCACAGAAGCCATATAGAGGTGGAAAGAAAGAAACTAATCCACTCATGTGTCTTCTAACAAAAATCTATGTTTCCCTAGAATGCACAAAGATACACTTTAAAATTTTTGAAAATAATTGATTTTTTAATTAATATTCTAAAATACTATATTCAGTAGTACTCAGCAATAATCTAACACTTAAGAGACAAACACACACACTGTGTGTGTGTGTGTGTGTGTGTGTGTGTGTGCCCGTGTGAGTATGTGCATATGAACATAGATGCCCTCCAAGACTAGAAATCCCTCTGGAAATAACATTTCAAGTGATTATGAGTCTCCTGATACTGGTATTGGAAACTGAACTCAGCCCCTCTGGAAGAGCAACAAATGCTCTGACTTGCTGAACCATCACACTACCCCCAACATCATGCATTTCTAAAGCTGTTTTACATTTTGCTAGTTGTTATAATTTGAGAGAACTTCCTTCACATGAAGTTGTATTGAAAAATTATTAGATTTTCAAAATTATTTCATTTTAATATGAATACCAACCCATTTTAGATCTGTTACCATATAGTGTAGCTATACATCTATAGGTCCTTATGAGTTATTCATATTTCATATCTTCTTGAGAATGTTGTATTTCTAATTACATAGCAATTAACCATGTACTGTGAAGAAAACAGTTGAAAAAAAGTCGAAGAATCAAGATTCTATTCTTTCATATTCTAGATATAAAAATCATCCTACCATTTTTTTATCCACAGATGACTGCTGACATGAGTGTTTCAAAACAATATCTAAATCTTCACATATTGAAAGTGACAGTTAATTCTCACATCTAGCTGTTTTAAATAGGAATAATTTCTGAAAGTTTATTCTGTACCCAAATATTCACTGGCAATAATAAAGCTGTTGGAAACAGTACTGCAGATTATATTTTTTTCTTTTTCCTTTTGCTTTATAAATACAATTTAATTCCCAGAAAGAGGGAACATAAATCTTCCTGTATATTCAAGACAGTTCTTTACAAGTTTTCAGTGAAAATAGACAAAAAGGCTTTTCAGAATAAATTCACACACACTTAACCTCTTGTGAAAACAAGTCAAAAAGGGAGAAGGCACTCAGAAAGTTATCAGTAGGTGTTCAGCGGTGATGACATTTGTCCTCATCCTGCCTGCATCACAGTGGGTGGTCCTTGTCATCAGACATGCATGAGAATAACTCAGCGGATGATTTTGTACTCGATTGCAGTGTATTCTCTAGAATTCATGTGCTAGAGTCTTTGTCCCCAAACACCAGTGTTAATAGGGCAGACCTTTGGGCTGTGATTAGGTCATGAGTTCTTCAGGCTCATGAATTAATCATGATGTTATCCTAGGAAAGGGTTCATTATCATGGAGGGAAGTTCCTTAAAAGAAAAGAGTTTGTTGCTCCCTTTCTCCCTAGAGAGGCTTCATTAAGTTACCAGAAAGCAACAAGGTAATTTCCAGATGAAGTCTTTAAATTTTGCATTTGTCAAAGGCTTTCCAAACTAGATGAATTTATTGCTATTTATTATAAACTACACTGTCTTTGTTATTTTATAACAGCAATACAAAACATCCTAAACTGGTGTTTTCAGTACGATTCTATTGCTATGGGAGACCCCGTGATCAATGCAATTTATAAAAGAAAGCATTTAATTTGGGGCTCATAGTTCCAAGGGTTAGATTCAATAATCATCATGGCATAAAATAAGTTGGGGGGGGGTGGAGAGAGCTAACTAGGTAACTAGGAATGGTACAGATTTTGAATTCTCAAAGCCCAACCCCCACCAACATACCTCCTCCAAAAAGACTACACTTCCTAATCCTTCACAAACAGTTCCACCAACTGGGGACTAAGTCTTCAAATATATTAGCTTATGGGAGCCATTCTCATATAACAACCACAGTCAGAGCACAACAGACAACATGCTAGAAGATGGCATCTATCCTCAGTACCAGAAAGAGTTAACACTAATATTGAGACAAGAATTTTATTGCCTTATTTTTTTTATGAAAAAAAAAGGCAGCATTGTCTGATCGTCAAATGTAATATACCTTTATATACTGTATTTTTCAAATAAATATGGCTAGCTTTAGAAGTCCTATTGCCTTGCTTCAATATGCACCACCCCCCCATCCAAAAAAAGAATTCAAATATTTGTGATTTAGGCAGATGGAGGAATAGTCATCCTTCAGATTACTAACCAGCTGCTTCAGCTGCTGTGGCTGAAGGTTTTACAGTGTCCCACACAGTTCACAGCCACTCGGACCCAAGTAAACACACAGAGGATTATATTAATTAAAACTGCTTGGCCATTAGCTCAGGCCTATGGTTTAAGAATCTTGTTTGAGAAATAAGGAAGAAGAAAGGAGGATATGATATAGAAATATAGGATATAGATATTGATAGGATAAAAAGGTGGATTGTTGAACCAACTTTTAAAGAGCAGCTTGTTTAAAATGTTTTACATTGGTATAGATTTTAGCTCATTGATACAAATTTAATATTGTTATACTGTTTGCATATTTCTACTCTTGTTTAAGGTATTATGTTTGTGCAACTAATTTAAATTATAATGGATAATTAAAAATACAGATTAATGATTAGTCTTCTATGATAGTTAAAGTTATAGACATGTTAAGTTTTCTAGATATACATAGATATAATTCAATTAGGCATACATAGATATAATTCAATATATCAATTGAATTATATCTATGTATGTATATTCAAATACTTCAAAGACCTACAGAATATGGCATTTAAAATGTTTTAAAAACTTAGACTTTCTGGACAGTGAGACATGTCTGCTCCTGGCAGCACCAATTTACTTCAGAAAGATGGGCCTTCAGGTTGCTGCTTTGAAGAGGAAAGTGCCGGACATTCTACAGGACACAGATAGAAGTGACTGAGAGACTCTAGGCCAGTGGGCTGAAGATGGATGGATGCCCCAACATTACAGAGGAACTTTGGATGACTGTCCAGGCAGGCAGCTCTCTCTGTCATTCTAGATTTTTGGAAGTTGCTTACAATGCATTTTCTGTTTACTTAGATAATAGTGTATGTATCCTTCTGAGGTCTTTGATGGAGTTGAAGACTAGATAGTTATAATTTCCCTTGCTTATGATAAAGGATAAATTAGATATGAAACCCTAAACTCACAAATATAAGATAGAAAATTTTCTTTAATTTTGCCAAATACAAATAGACTAGATATTGAAACTGTAATTCTTGCTTAATAACTGTTTTTTATATGTAATTTTAATAGGTTCAAGTTAACACCTTCCTTTTGGTTAGACAGAAAAGGGGTAGTGAAGGGGGAATGTCTTTCTGTATACCACAAATATGTGTTTCTCTGATTGGTTGATATATAAAGCCATTTGACCTATGACAGGGCAGCTTAGAGGAAGGCAGGAAATTCAAAGGGAGAGACAAGAAGGAGGGGAAACTCCAGCCTGCCATCTAGGGAGCAGCATGTAATGGCACACAGATAAAGCCACAGAAAACATGGTGACATAAAGATTAACAGAAATGGGCTGTGTTTTAGTGTAGGAGGTAGTCAGTGGTAGGCCTGAGCTAATGGCCAAGCAGTTTTAATTAATACAAGCCTCTGTGTGTTTACTTGGGTCTGAGTGGCTGTGGACCAGGCGGGACACAGGAACACCTTCAGCTACACTCTGCAATCCCCCAGAGTTTACAAGCCCTGCTGTCTGTCCTTTTGTTCTATAACCATCATGCTTCATCTTTATAGTATCCAGGGGGTCAACCATTAAATGCCTTTTTGGTGGGCTTCCAACTCTCTCTTCTCTCCTCTCTCTCCCCATCACCCCCCTCTCTCTCACATACAGGTCCTGCAGCCCTTGCAGTTCTGGGGGAAGCATGAAAATATGCACTAAACACTCATGCTCTGAACAAAGTCTTTGTGTTTATTGGATCATTGGACCTATACCTACACCGAAACTCACTCTCAAACTATACTATATAAATATCTGCAAAGGCCATTTGATTTTGCCTCCTAAAGAAAATTAGCCTCTCATACCTAAGACAGAAATCCCTGACCTCCTTTCTATTGAGAAGAAGAAATAACACTTCTTATTCTTTAGTAAATATCACCTCTGAATTTCAACATCTGGAGAAAAGCGCCATGGTTATTGATTCAATCAATTATCCTGCCATATTCTCTCTAGTGTGTACTTCTCGTTAAAAATGCTGTTCATCTCTATGTCCCTTAAGAGTGGGAATAGTTGAACATTTACATAGCCACTGATCTGTGCTCCCCCTGCACAGCCTGGGATAACTGGATTGGCACAAGAGTGTTTTACCAAACTTCCTTTGGATCAGAAATCTGACCTCATCTCTCTACATTTTATTTGTTTACAACTTCTAATGAACCATTTAGACTCCAGACCACAAACTTTTACTTATTTATGTTTATTATTAGCTTTTCCAGCTGTTAGGATAATATTCACACTTTTATTTTAAATGATAATATGTTCTTAGTAAATTCCCAAAGATGTCCTTTGGCAGAGAGAGTCATTGCCAAAAGTGATGACAAATGGTTCACATAACTCACCATTGACTCCTATGGATGAAAATCTCCTTCTACCAACTGTCTTAAACAGTGATCCTTCCTCACATTAAAAAATGTGATTATTTCATAATGATGAAAATTATATAGAAATCTTTATACCAAGTGGTATATTTACATAATTGGAGATGGGGAGGTAGTTCCTCTGTACCAAGTTTTGCCAATGTAATCTGTCTCTTATTCACAAAAAGGTGGCTCTGTTTCCTCTTTGCAATCTTTGGCTGCATTGGTCCACAAGGGAGGAGGGAGCAGGAGCAGGGAACAGTGTTTGGATAGCTGTGGGTACGATGGAGACAGCCCTTTGGGAGACAGACTTTAGTGACTCAACTTTATTTCAGAGTATAAGGAATATATAGAGTTGGAAGCCTGGGGACAAACCCAAATTTGTATTAAATGGCACACTACTATCAAAAGGCTCAACATGCAGCAGGAGAGTCCTAACACAAATCTAGCAGGAATCTGTGCCAAGGGTCAAGCTAAAGATAAATCAGGCATCTGGCTTAGAGATAACTTTCAGATAAGGTCAGTCCTCCAAGTCCAGGGACATTCTACCATAAGGGCAGGCAGATATTAGGAAATTTAGCTGGGGAGGGAGGAAGTCTCCATGTTGCTGAGCTTCTGGAAAAAGCTGCCAGGCTATGATAGACCACAACCTCTGACCAGTCATCAAGGCCTTTCAACATAAAAAATCACAGTTTTAAATTTTAAAGTTGGTATTAGGAAACTTATAAAGACGGTCTTCCCAAATTTACACTGTCAAAGGATTATTTTTAAAAATTTCAGCATTTGAAGTCTTTAATTAGCAAAAAGTATCTTCCTTCTGAATCTTTGAAATATCCTCCCACATTCTGAGTGTGGTGAAGATAAGTCAAAACTAAGCTGTGTTCACCTCACATTTCATCTAGACTTAATAACAAGGAAGAAACTTTTTTGTCATTGAGCATATTGCCAAACAAAAGAAAATGTGTCTCTTAGGGAAAATATTAACAAGATTGAAAAAAGAGGTACACTTTTTAAGGTCAATTCATATACATGTCACATGCATGTTTCCAAAAGAATAAAGATGATTTTCCTTGTACATAATTGACATTGTACTTGCTGTACATTCTTTTTTTTTTAATCTCAGATTTTTTTTAATTTTATTTTATAATTTAATTTAATTTTACATATCAGCCATGGATTCCCTTGTTCTCCCCCCTCCTGCCCCCGCCCCCTGCCTTCCCCCCAGCCCACCCCCCATTCCCATCTCCTCCATGGTAAAGACTCCCCTGAGGATTGAGTTCAATTTGGTAGATTCAGTCCAGGCAGGTCCAGTCCCCTCCTCCCAGACTGAGCCAAGAAAAAAATCAATAGAAACTCCACTCCTGTATAAGGGACATTCTTTCTTAATATTAAACTCACGTGTTATGTGGAGTTTCTATTGATTTTTTTTCTTTGAGACATTATTTTATTGCATTTTACAAATGAGAAATCTTTACATTAACATTTATTCACAAAAACTTGAGTATACTAACTAGTAGCTTATCTAACCTGTCATAGTAGTAGTAAAAGGTAAGCACTGCCTTTCATGAAATTTACATATTATTAAAAAAAGATTGACACCAAAATACTGCAGAAATTTAATTATAATTCTCGTAATATCATCATTTATCCTTAAGGATATTTACTTGTATATCCAAAGCATAAGAAGAGGTCAAAATAAAAATTTTCTTGAAGAAGTTCTCCAAGAATGAAAAAAAGCAAGTGGGTGTCTTTCTACCCTTGACTAGGCTCCCTCTACCCCATCATAATTCTTAGTACATATGATTATTGCACTTAAATTTTTCATGGTATATTTCTTCTTCATTATGAGTTAAAGAGTTCTACATGCACATAATTCCCAATATATATAAAAGTTGAATTTTCAAACGTTATCATTCATTCATACAACACATTGAAATGCTAATACCCTCATACACACATTCACACATTGTCCCATATTGATAAATGCTATCTTTTCCAAAACAAATCTCTCTCCTATTCTGTCTTTGTTTTATGTAATTTTGGACCCTTCTTTTTTGATAATGTATATTTTTGAAAGCATTTACTTGAAAATACATCTCCTGACAATGTTTCCTCTTAGCTTTACTGTCTCCTGTGTACGTGGATTAACCCTGCTTATTGCAGGAATGTGGCAAGTCCACATATTATTTATTCCCAAATTCTTACTTTCATAGATACATACCAAGAACTCATACTCAGAACTGAGTAAAAGGAAGTGGAAGTTTTGGTTATAAATATGTCAACCAGTTCTTTGAACTCCTTTGGAGAATTATACAAAATGTGCAGAATGATTTACTTTAAGATTAATTTATACTCAGGTGCCCTCTGACATCTCAATTAAATAGTTCTGCAAGTCTTTGAAGGGAATAAATCTAAAACCATAAAACATGCACAGTCATTTATGAAAGGTTTTCTTAGTCATTCACGTCACTTACGTTTGAAAATGGAGATGAATTATCGATCCTGCCCTTTTTCACAAAGTATGCATTTCAATACTCAGGAAAAAATTCTGGAAGAAAAACTAAAAATGTCAAAATTATCTTTCTCTTTTCAAAAGGAAAAATCAAGAGTCAATATCTTTTTGAAAAGTAGCAATTGATAGTGCAATGGCAATGATTAAAAAAGAATTAAGTCAACCTTGATATTTGGAAATTGGTCAGTTTAAAATAATCTGTTTGGAGAACATATCATAGGTTTTCATAGCATATTAATAGTTAGAGGGCTTTGGACCATGATAATTAGGAGCTCATAAACAACTGTGAGGAGTTGACTTAGTGAAAATGTATTTACGGAGCATTAGCCTGTCTTGTTTAAGCAGACTAGAGATGAGGAAGATAAACTATGAAGGTAACCAGAAACTTGTTTTGTGTGGTACTCCAAGGTGGCCGAACCCATCCTAAGTGTTTTTCAATAGGCAACACTGACTGTTCTTTGCATTTGCACAGGACAATGGGCAAAATGCAATATTGAAGTAAAACCTGTCAAAGAATATTGTCCATGATATCAGAAAGTTTAGAAAATAATGTGTAGTCACATGACAGTCCCTTTATAACTTTTCTATTACCCTTAAAATTGCCTTCAATGAAAAATCCTTATGAAAAAGAATAATTTAAAAGAGAATAAACCCTAATCAGTGTTAGGATGGTAGAGTCAGATTTAAGACATTGTTACAAATCTTAACAGTTATTTTATCCCTACAAATACATCAAGTAGAAAGAAAAGAAACCTAACCTAAATTTTGAATAACTAATCAATAAAATCTTTTCCTTGGTTATTATTCTTCTTTTCACATTGTGTATTCTTAATACTTAAACCATATGGGGGAACACATTAGAAAAGATCTTATATACACAATTCTCCATAAAATACTGAAAACAAAGTAGAGAATCAGCCTTTCTGGATTGTCAGAGTCATTCAGCATATGAAAATAAGGTCCTGGATAAGCATCAAATTTTTCTAGTTCTCTCTCAATAGGAAGATGGAAGTAAAGCACACCTTAGGAGGATATCATTCTTCTCTACCATCTACTTTGCTAAAGGAAAATGATTAACAATATTTTTAAAGTGAAAGTGTATGTGACAGGAATGTGTTCCAGATGTATTCATATCTGCATCCTGTGAAAATTGCTGATTATAATTGAGAAGGTTAATGATCTTTAATTGTGTTATAATTTGCTGCAGTAGGATAGCAATGAAGATGGGATATTTGCATGTTAACATGAGAAATATTAGAGAAGTCAGTGTAGGGT
This sequence comes from Peromyscus aztecus, assembly GCA_902168405.1. Classification (NCBI taxonomy): domain Eukaryota; kingdom Metazoa; phylum Chordata; class Mammalia; order Rodentia; family Cricetidae; genus Peromyscus; species Peromyscus aztecus. Next base: position 24,003 of record CABHPQ010174869.1, on the reverse strand, counting down.
GTTTGGGGTAATTAATTCAATACTTCACTCCTCCATGCATGTGAATATATTAACTGAATTTGATGTCAAAGAGATCCCAGAGAATCAGAAATAGACTCTGAACAATTCCAGCATTGGGTTTTGTAGCTTCCAACATATGTTGATGTTTTTCTTCAACTATCATATTCAGTTTCTACTGCCTTTGCTTTTATTATAAGCAGATTTTAATGGATCTAATAATGCATACACATTTGTATAGGTGTGTGGAAATTTGTGTTGAGCACCACTTAACCCACAGTTAATCTTAGTATTCTACTGGTGTTGTGATCTTGTTTGCTCTGTTGATTTCATCTTATTTAAGATTGTGTGTGTGTGTGTGTGTGTAATGCAAACCTTACTCTGTACTCTGATTCCAAAGGGGAAAACTGACAAAGAAAATTGCCAAAATATTTTGCATTTGATGTAACCAAGGGTCTATTTCAATTTAAAAGGTCCAAAATGCTTTGAGAAGGTTTAAGCATATTATTCAAAATAGACTGCTAAGAAATGGACTAAATTACTTAGACCTCCATGTTAGAAATTTAAATTAACATATAGAAAATGAAATTACTGGACAATGTATCTAAATAACTCTATTCATTATTCCAACCTCTGACCTGGCAGGAAAAAAAAAAGAATGTCAATACTTCTCATTATTCACATTGTGCTTATTAGTTTTCTGAAAAGTCATTTAGCATGGACTGAAAATGTCATTAATCATGGCACACTAACAAATACTAGAACTTTCAAGTCATCCCTCTGTCTCAGTATTTCAGAGACTAAAACATTTTGTAACCTGTGAGGAAGGAAGTTTAAATTCTTACATTTTAGATGTGAGGCCTGGCCTCCTGATGATAATTGACTTCTCTTCTTTGGGGGGTCTAACGTGGCTGGACACTGAAGTCTTTATCAGGGTGTTGTACAACATGCTTCTGAGAAATGCAGCATTTCCTCCAAACTGAAATATTTGCTTCAGGAGGAATGGGGAAGTCCAGGAACTTCAAGAGGTGACAAAAGATCACATGCCCAGTATGACAAAAATTCAGAAATTATAATGACTCCTTCCAACAGTAGGAAACAGAGTCCTAGTTTCTACTAGGTTGTCTAGTGCTGCAGACTGTGTGACCAAACAACAGAAAAAAAAAAAAAGAGATGTCCAGACTGTATAGCAGTCTGCAGGCCTTGGAGAGAGCTCCAGGGTAACAACTGATAAAGGCTTCATGGATGGATAGGTGGGCTTTCTGGTGATGTAGCTGCTTTTGAGTGATCCCTCCTTGTAAGTAATTCCTCAACCATACTCCTATTAATGACCCCAGTAACAAAGCTCACTTGTTCACCAAATTGGACACTGATGTGTTCTTGATTTGGTCTTTTCTGGGCTCCATTTTTGAGGTGAAATGTGTGTTGTGCTTTCCCAGGAAATATTTGTCACAGAGCATAAGCAAGGGTTGCTGTAAAGTTCTTGAGTTTGGAGGAAGTGATAGTTCTATCATATCTTCAGAAATTGCCACACCCCAAAGCTTGCTTTGTATACCCAGCTGGAGAAACTCATGTTTGGGGATTGCCTGGACATTTACCAGGGACCAGTTTATCTTAGCCTAGTGCACTTCATCTGTCTTTGTTATACATTATACAATTTTGCCTCAAGGGCACAGTAAAGGTTGGTGCATTTAGGCATAGCAGCAGGACTTATTAATCATCTTTAGCCCCAGAAGGATGAAAGGTCCTTCTTGAAGTTTATATGTATGCTTAGATCCTGAACAGAGTTTTCAACTGACATAACGGCCACTTGTCCCCATGTTTATGGAATCCTGTGAGATCAGCTCTGAATGTTGCAGCCCTGACATAGCTTCCCACAATCATGTCACAATTCATTCTGAATTTGACAGGGAAATTGAATGGTATTTAGTCGACTCCTTTAAGAGTTTAAATAATCATGCCTGCATTCAGAAAATAACTTCCATTGTTAGTGGCTAAAAGCAAAGCATGTTTTTCATTTACTTACTTCATTCATTCAGGGCTTTAGTGGCGTGGGAGTAACTTTCCATGACATATTGCAGTAAATTGCCCTGATTTTTTGCACTTCTCACTTTTCTGTTAGGCACCAGAGTTCTCTATTTTTAGCTGACATATGGGAAAACTAAAGAGAGCAGCAAGGGTATCAGGGTACCATGAGTTAGTACTCAGTCCTGTGGAAATGTTCATAAGTCCAGGAAGAAGAAAACACAAATCAAGTGAAGAGCTGGCAAAGCTTCCTGTAAGATAGGCCTGCAGAGACCTAAGACCTAATCTTATACAATTGGATACAAACTGTATTTTACGGTCTTAGTCTCAATTGTGACTTTTCAAAATTATGTCATGGACTTGGAGCCAATGACCCTCAGACTGGGGGGAATGATAGTAAGGTTTACAAATATATTCACAAAAATAACAGAATTATATCTGCTAATAACATAACATGTTTCACATGAGAGAGAGAGAGAGAGAGAGAGAGAGAGAGAGAGAGAGAGAGAGAGAGA
>CABHPQ010174869.1:0-21456 GCA_902168405.1 Peromyscus aztecus | reverse complement strand
AGAGAGAGAGAGAGAGAGAGAGAGAGAGAGAGAGAGAGAGAGAGAGAAGAAAGTAAGCACCTGGAATTGGCTTTTTAAAATCTCAAAGCCAATCCCCAGCGACACAATTGTTTCAACAAGTCCATGTAACACAAATCTTAAATGGTCTTATTAATAAAAATAAATCCAGAAGCCAGGTATTGGGGTAAATTCTGAAAGGTCAGAGAAGCAAAACAAGCCACTGCTAACCTCACCTTGCTAAATTCTCAGCTGATCTTGTTTCTTCAAACTTGAAAGCCTCTGAGTCCTCATCCAAATGGATCTCAGCTGAACTGATGCTAAATGCCTAAAAGCTTAAAAGCTTAAAAGATTCCAGTTCCTGTTCCTCATGCCTTAATATACCTTTCTGCTTCCTGCCATCACTTCCTGGGATTAAAGGTGTGTGCCACCATGCCTGGTTCTATTTCTAGTGTGGCCTTGAACTCACAGAGATCTGGATGGATCTCTGCCTCCAGGATGCTAGGATTAAAGGTGTGTGTGCCACCATTTTCTAGCCTTTATGTCTGTCTAGTGGCTGTTTTGTTCTATTACCCCAGATATGTTTATTAGGGTGCACAATATATTGGGGGACACAATATCACCACAAGTCCATGCCTCCTAATTCTTCTATTCCTCTCAAAGAGTTACATTATGGCGACTATGAATTCAAATATATGAGCCTTTTGGGGTTATTCTTGTTCAAAACATGACATGTTGTGCCCATAAAATCACAGCAATATACTTGTCCAAACAAGATCTACATAATGATGTCAGTTTGGATGTGGGGAAGTTCACAAGACCCCATCACAACTGAAGAGCTATAGACAATCAATGGATGTTGAGAGAGGGAGAACTGTTTTCTTCGGGTATGAGTCCCCTAATTGGTTATCTAATCCTAAGCAGTAAGCTCTAATAATTATATAAAAATTCATTTGGCGAAGGACTAGTGGATCACGGGAGGAGTTGAAAGGCAAATGAAGGCATAGAAATTATTTAAATACCCGAATCTACCAGGTTGAGCTGAATCCCCAGGGGAGTTCTTGCCCTGGAGGAGATGGGAATGGGGGGGGGGCTGAGGGGAGGGGGGGGGGGTGGGGGAGGGAGGACAGGGGAATCCATGGCTGATATGTAAAATTAAATCAAATTATAAAATAAAAAAAGAAATTATTTAAATACAAAACTCATGTATGAATTTGTCAAAATACAAGAAATTATATTAAAAAGAGTCCTATTAAATTTTTCTTGAAATAATATGAAATATTATCCTGGAATATTTTTTATTTTAACTGACAATGAAATATTGCTTTTTCTCTCTCTTTCATTATTGTTCATAACCAAGGTATGGTAAACATCAATGTTCTTCCATAAATAATTACTTTATAGGATTAGATTTAAATTTGAGGAGTTCAATGTCATTTTAGAAGAATTTGTATGGTTGTTACATGTTTTGCCTATAAGCTCTAAGTAATTTCATTAAAATCCAGGATTAATTGCTTTGAAAAGGAATGCAGAGCATACAATCTTTTACATATTTCACATTTTATTCTTCATGCTTCAGCACCCATAAATACAAACATTTCTGTCTGATTTCCTTCCCTTAGAAATGAAAGCATTATGACTTAAATCCTTTATAGTCTACTGGGAAACATAAGACTTATTCAATATATAAATATCTAGCAAATAAATGATCGTGATGTTTAATTTATATAAACAAACAAATATAAACTCCAATATTTTCTGTATTGAATTTGTAGTATAGTTTGGAAACAACCATGTAGATCCCATAGAGACTTATTAGAGATTCACACAAAGATATTCAGATGTGCCTTGAACCAGGGTAAAGAACAAGGATGCCAAAGGCGAAGGAAGGCCAAGAGAGAGAGAGAGAGAGAGATCTTGAACTGAACATTGTTTAGATGATGATTTGACTATTTGGCAGAGGCAAAATCTGTTGATTACCTGTAATTGCTCTTCTTATTTCCAGATAATGTTGTTTTATTATGACCTTTAACTTCTAAGTTGTGTCAGGCAGAGAAATCTGCAGAACACAGGATAAAAGGCCCAACGACGTCTTGTAAACAACGAGTATATAGTTGCAGGGATTACACTCAAGTATTATGTTATTGGTTAAATATTATTACAAGGGTTAGAGCCATTGGGGCGGGACCATTTCCTCATAATCAGTAACTAACAGAGCCACAAAAGAAAAGCACTAGACTCAATTTACTGTCTAAAAGAATTGGGATTTGAAGGTATCTCTCACACAGGGTGGAGACATGGTATTCCTAACTGCCAAGAACATCACTGATCGGGAAGTATATAAACTTCTGTTTTGTTTATTATTCATCTATTTATTTTAAACCCCAGCCACAGCCTCACTCCCATCCTCCTCTCTCAGGCCCTCTCCCCCATCCCCTACCTGCCCCCACTCCCCGATCTCTTCCTTTTCTGCCTCTATCCAGGAAAGGGCAAGTCTCCCATGAGTCCCAATAAAACATGACATATCAAGTTGGAGTAAGACTAAGCACCTCCCCCTGTAGGCTGGACAAGGTGACCCAGTGAACTTCTAAAACCATGCCCCAACTACAGGCTTTCTAGGAAAAAAAAAAATACATGCAGTTTGTATTAGTTGAAGTCTCCTAGAAGAACAGAACTGAAATATATAAAGTGGGATATTTTTATAGTGGCTTACAGGCTGTGGTACAGCTAGTTCAATAATAGCTGTTTACCCATTGAAGGTCCAAGAATCCAGTCATTGCCAGTCCATGAGGCTAGATATCTCAACTGGTCTTCAATATATGTATATGCTGAAATCCCAGAGAAGTTGGCTCCAGTGTCAGTGAAGGAATGAATCAAGAAGACAAACAGAGCAAATTTCCTTCTTCTACATCCTTGGCATAGGCTCCTAGCAGAAATCATGACCCAGATTAAAGATGGATCTGTCCACCTCAAAATATCTGGATTAATAGTTGGTCTTCCCACTTCACATGATTTACTCATATGTGTATGAATAAACTTGGTTTTCCAGATTTTGAAATTTGAAACAAAATAGCTATCACACAGTGATTTCTTTTCTTTTCTTTTCTTTTCTTTTTTTTTTTTGTTTTTTCGAGACAGGGTTTCTCTGTGTAGCTTTGCGCCATTCCTGGAGCTCACTTGGTAGTCCAGGCTGGCCTCGAACTCACAGAGATCCACCTGGCTCTGCCTCCCGAGTGCTGGGATTAAAGGCGTGCGCCACCAACGCCTGGCTACACAGTGATTTCTTTCCTAAGAATTTATCCAAATGGGCCTTGTCAATTACCTGGATAGGAGAACATCCTTCAGGAAAAGTTTTCAGTTCTAGAGGCCCTTTGACAGCTTCATTTATAACAAAGAGCCATTTGAGCTCTGCTCACATTCACTCATTGAGAGCATTTTACTTCAGTCTGTTGTAACGCCTATCAGCTACATTACATGATGTGTGTCTCATCTAAATACTGTCCATGAGAGCACAGGGACAAAGGAGATGAGCAGAGTCCAGAGTGAGATATCCTTCATGAAAGGACAGCTCATTGAATGAAATTTCATCTACAGTTGTGACATTGTAAGTTTATGGAAAAACTGTGTAGTATTCATTTTGAGTGTCTATAAAATAAAAACAATTGCTTAAATCTTGATTGTGACATTACTATATCCTTCAAGCATAGTAATGTAATTTTCCATACAACAAACAAAAGCAGGGGATTTTATTGTGTCTTACAGAAAAACTTGGTATTCGATGCCATTATCTATCCCTATGCCATTCCCAAGCCCTCAAATGACAATACATACAGATCAATATATGATGTTAATGGAACCATTAATCTTCCTTTTCAGGTAATGGGCAAGTGGCATTCTGCTGTTTATTCCTGCTATCTCCTAGCCTCAGATGATTTTGGGAAGTGATCAAATGTATAGGAAGCAGAAAATTGAGAGGGGATCAGATGTCACTGATGAATACCATGGGGTCATTATCCATGATAGAGTTGGATTTTTCCATCAAATAGATGATTTTGAGTCACCCATACGTCTATAAATAATTCCAATGAAACCAATGATTCACCAATGCAGATTTAGGTGGCCTACACCTTTTGTAGATTGGTTATTCTCTGTTTGTGGTTAAGAGCCCTTTCTACAAACCTTCCCAGAAAAGTAACACAACAAAATAATTTGATTACTCACACTAATGAGTCTTGAAGCCTCAGATAATCATACTTGTTAATACTGATTATGATGCTGGTTACATTCTTGTTTGTTAAGAGAACAAGGAGACGGGGGGTGGGGGAAAGGAGGAAGGGGGTACCAATTGTAACATACAAGTTCAAACTTCATTCTTATATACATATAAATTTATGTGAGCTAAAAACATACATAAAATTAAGCAAATACAAATGCTTAGTCAGGGCAATGTTGCAGTGACTTTATCATAATTATTAGTAGGAAATTATATAAGAGAAGACAATAAAACATGGGCTCTCTGACTACTAGCTATTGAGTCATTTCCTGACCAGAGCAAGATTTTGGCAGCTGATTTGTCTTCTCATGTTTGCTTACATTGCTAGACTTTGATGGTTTCTGTTTATTTGTTTGTTAGTTTTTCTTTCTTTTGGGGAGTGGTGGTGGCATTTACCGTGAATATAATTATGACAATGTTCTGGTTTTTTGACCCATCTTGCTTCAAAATAATGAATCCCTGGGAAACTCCTCTAAGAGTTAGCAGATATTTGGAACTGAGTTCCACATACTCGACAATGAGGGATGTGAATAGCTGAGTCTTAACAGCTGCTGTGGTAATGCCAGTCTCCATATGAGAAGGAAAAACTGACTGGTAGAATACAGTTCGTGTAAGATAAGTCTTAAAAATTCAAGTAATCTACTTTCCAGATCAGGAACCATTGCCAAAACTATCAATAACTGCGCTAAACTGAAAAAAAAAATTAATAAAATGTATGTGAGAAACCATCTTGCTGGAAGTTGATGTTTGCTGCAAGTATCATCATGACTATGAGCATTATTAGACCTAAGACTAATAGAAATTTCATCTACATGAAAGAAAATATAGCAGAAATGTTTCATACTCATTTTTCAATTATCTGTGTGTTATTACAAAAAAAAAGAAACATCAAAGTAAAACAATACATGGAGTATTAATCAAAGTGAAATAAATGCTAGTATTTTTAATCCAGCATAGGTGACTAATTTTTATCAGAAAATTAATGGACACTGTCATGAGAAGTTATGTAGTCCAAATTTGTGTAAATTCACACAAATGAATAAAAACAGATTATTTGTTAGTTTTATACTTGATTATGTTTTAAACTTATTACAAAGGGAGACACTATGATGAGTTTTTCAACTTATTGTGGTAGAAACATAATATATAAAACACAATAGTTTAATACAGACATATAATTGATTCTTCTAAGTCCACTTTGCACTCCCTCACCTTCATCCCCTCTATGCATCCCACGACCTTTATGTGCTGTTTTTAAACCCACTGAGCTTGAATCCCTTACAGCTTTAGTCACAGCAAAATTGAACACATGAGGGACATTCATTTTTTATGTCTTTTGTAATTAGCTCTTTAAAATATTTCATTAACTCTGAGGATTTACTATAGTATGTCTTGATCATACACATTCATGATCTCTCACTACTGTTATCTGTGCTGTCTCCACCTTTACTCCAGTTCTTCCTGCTCTACCCTTCCCTCACAACTTGTTTCCTTTCTTTACCCATGGAGGCTAGTTAGTATTGCTCAATTTACACTGGGAATGTGGTCTGTTACAGAGTGTAGTACGTATTAAACCAGGATCATACCGTTAAAAACCATGGACTTTCCCTCTCCCAGACAGTAACAAATGTAAACAGATCATCAACTAGTGGTGAGATTTCATGTCCCAACTCCATGCTGGGATTTTTATTTATTTGAGCTTGCAAAGGTATACAAAAATAATCACTGTGAGTTCATTTGGGTTACTCCTATGTTGGACCCAGAGAACACTGTTTCCTTCAAGTTATTCATCACTTCTTCTTCTCCCAGACTTTCTACCTTCTTTATCAAAAAGACTGAGTTTTGGGAGGAGGTATATAAAAGCACATGCTATTTTGGCATGATATGCATGCGTCACTTAATGCTCAGCACTCACTAGTCATGTGTTCTCAGTATCTTGACCAGTTATGCATCTCTATGTTAGCCAGCATGCCAAAATTTAATTCTATTGTATTTCAGGTGCATTGTTTAAATTGTTTTATGATTCACTCTAAATAAATATTCCATGCATCGGAGTATATCCAACATTTCATTCTTGTCATTTAGTTGTGATTCATTGCAGATCAACATTTCCTGCCATTATTGTTAATGTTAATATTGCTGTTAATGTTCTTATTGTTATAGTTATGCCTAACATTGTTACAAATATGTTATATGTTTGTTACATATATTGTTATATGTAACAATGTTACATAATGTTAATGTTAACACATTGTTAATATTACTGTCATTGCTGTTAACAAAATTAATAAAGATACACAGTAATTAAAATATCAAGTTAATTTTAATAATTAAAATATATACAATGAAAATGTTAGGAATATTACTTATGTGAATTTATGTAGATTTTTCCACATTTATAATACTTCTGATATCAAGTAATACATGGACTATGGCATCTGGTTTAGTTTCAGTGATTAGTGAATGAAAGGACAGTCCAATAAAAACTTGTGTAAAGTACTGAGTTCTTTAATGTGCTACATATACAACATAATATACAACATATAACTTTTCTTCTTCTTCTTGGTACTGTCATCATTGCTGAATTTCTGCACTGTCTACTTATTTTTTTTATCAGTGTAGTGACCTTGTTTAGCAAAAAGGAGAGGAATATTAGACCCCTATTAACTCTTTTTGACCTTTCTATGTCATTTTGCAGCCATCAGCATTGAACCTATTTGTTTCTGAAGAATCTACATATTTAATAGCAAGGGATTTCCCTGCCATGATATTTGCTCAGTCATCCACATCATTAATACAGCTATTAGTTGAGGACAAAGGCAGCCACTGTACTCCCTGGTCACCTTGGAGTAGCTTGTTGACTTGAAGGGTATATCTGATTTAATTTGTCAAAGATTATTGATGTGGAATTAGTTTCCACAATGGAAATCTTTAGCACATATTTAACAATAAGCAATTTAGTGCTTAATAGGGAAATGTTTTTCAAACCAGTACTGGAAAATTGCAGGTTTTTGTCTAGAGTGAAAATAATAAGGGACATTGTTGAAATTAGGGAAACATTGTGAATGTTGGTGATATCTGAAGGCCAAAGAAGAGGATGTGAGGGAAAAGAATTATTTCTGCCTACTTTTAAAAGACTAATTCTTAAGCATTCCCATTTATTCAAACAAACTTATATTGAAAATGTGGCCTGGTCCAGAGTGTAGTATATATTAAATCAGGATCATTCCATTAAAAACATTGACTTTCCCTCTCCCAGACAGTAACAAATGTAAACAGATCATCAATTAGTGGTGAGATTACATGTTGAGATTTAGCTTTGTTGACTACAGTATTTCCACTCAGGCACTGGTATGAAGTAGATCTGTTGCTAAGGTTAACGCTTTACCTTATCTAATATATCTGCTTCCTGTTACTGAACTCATACACACAATTTGTACAAAACACGTATCATTTCCCTTTATTCCTAGCTAATATTGATTCATTTAAAATAGCTTAGATATATATATCTATTCTATTCAAATAGATTAAACAGGGGATTTTACCATTTCTTCAATAAACTGAAGACAGTTTGATATTTACTTTCAGGAAATCTTACACAGTTCACAAAACAAATTCCATTTCAGGGAAAAACGAAACTAAACAATCAAACAACCAAAAAACAAAACAAGTAGCAGCAAGAAGCAAGGAGTAGCATATAATCTGCAAGTAGCCATTACAGTATATTTCTTGATTTAATTATCTCCATCTCTGAATCTTCACTTACTAGGCATTTAAGAAAATGCAACATTGATATACAAGATTTTCCATTCAGCAGTCATATGTCTTTGAAAACCTAGATTTCTATACCAAGAATTCATGTTTCTACCAAGAGTTCCCTTTTGTCTTTTTAGCATCAATAAAATTATGAACTATAGTATGAAGCTTAGGCAAGTTAAATAATCGAGCTAAGAGTTGTAATGTCTCAGAAACTGCCTCAGGGGAAGTCTCACTGGACCTTCTACAGCCCACGTGACTATCACCCTTTAATTTTTTCCTTAGCCGTAAAAGAGTACACCCAAGGAAGGTTGAAGAAACTAGAACAACTCCCCTCTAATGTACTGAATTGGGACTCTGTGATCAGGTTGCCTTTCTTTGTGCAAGCTAGCTATTAGAAAATCTCTAAGCTGCCATATTTGCTTCTATGTTAAATGTCTTTCAGTGGAGAAATTATATCTTATATCCTGAAGAAAGGAGGTCAGGATGACTCAAAGCCAACAGCCCTTTTTAGACTGTAGTTAATTTATCTTCAGCTCATGTCCTTTCAGTTAAACTTTGTTTCTACTTTATTGCTTGTGTTTCAGAAATGTAATGGTATGAGAAATTGATCTTTCAGAATGCCACTATTTGAAACTGTGAATTAACAAACTTAGAAAATCTTTCTCTTATTAAATTTTCTTTTTTATATGAGTGTTAGTTGAAATTGTTATGATAGATAAGGATAGCTATCATGTTTTATTTCTGAGCATTCATTATTTCTAACACATGGATTTTGAGGTAGTAAGAAAGACTATTTTAAAATATTGGAGCTGAAGGGGCCACCAGATTGTCAGAGATAGAGATAAAAAGATGTAAAGTGCTTTCTTCCAAACATGAACAGTATAGTCATTGCAATCATGATCACACAGGTTACTAGAAAGTACCCTTAGAAAACTATGCCTGTCCATAGCCAGCCATGAATGGATGAGGAGTTCATATGGCTGTACTATTCTCTATTGAATAACTACCAAAGTATTCTGGAAGAAGAGTCATTATCATGAGATGTGTACCCAACAGGTGAGCCAACCCAGCTCCACTGGTAAGTTCATATAGTCACACAAATGTCCTTGATTTGGGGAAGAAATAAAACAAAAGCGTGAAGAGAGAAAATGGATTTGTGTGGGAGATGGGATGTGCGAGGAAGGAATAAGAGGAGTAAGAGGGCGATAAGAGAGTGGACACTGAAAGTAATCAGAATGCAGTATATGTATGTATGTATGTTTAAAATTGCCAATGAAATTTTTAATTCATTAAGAAGATAAATTAGAGGTAGTGTTTTATACATGGCATAGCATTTTAGGTTTTATTATATTATTTTCTGACACTATGTTCTGATCATGTTTTATCCTCTTGCAACATATCCTAGATCCTGATCTCCCTACACACCCAGCTTTATGTTCTGTTTCTCTCTTTTAAAAAAATCAAAATGAGCAAACAAATAAAAACAGTAAGACAAAACATGTCAAAATGAAACAAAGAAGACAATTAAAAACACAAACAAACAAAAAACAAAACAAACATGGAGTTCTGTTTTGTGCTAGCCAAGTACTCCTGGGCAGGAAGCTTGTCCTGGAGTGTGGTTGATTTACCCAGTTGAAGTTGGAAGCTTTCCTGCATTTTGCCTGGCTGGTGGTCAGGAAAAATCTCTCCCACTCATGTCCCCCAAGTTAACACACAGAGGCTTATATTAATTATAACTGCTTGGCCAATTGCTCAGACTTATTACACTTAAATTAACCCATAATTCTTATTTATGTTTAGCCACATGGCTTGGTAGCTTTTCTCAGTTCTGCCTTGTCATCTTGCTTCTTCTGTGTCTGGTTGGTGATATTCAACTCATCCCTTCCTCTTCCCAGAATTCTTCTCATGTGCTTACCTCACCTATACTTCCTTCCTGGCTACTGGCCAATCAGAGTTTTATTTATCAACCAATCAGAGCAACACATATTCACAGCATACAGAATGACATTCCACAGCACCCAGTGGCACTCCATTAGGAAAAAAAAAATTACCCCTTTGCTAACAGGCATCAATTACAAATAGATTATTGGTTAGGGGTAAGGCCCCTTGTCTACTTCCCTTCTTAAATGCTGGGATAGCAAAATAAATAAATAAATAAATAAATAAATAAATAAATAAATAAATAAATAAATAAATAAAAATAAAAAATAAAAAAAAAATGCTGGGATAGCATCTAGCTTGAGGCTATGGAGGTTCTACCTGCACTGATCCAGTCTCTTTAAGTGACTTGGACAAAATTGCCCTCCATAGTTTCATATATTTGAATGCTTAGTTACCAGGGAGTTGCTCTATTTGAAAGGATTAGAAGATTTAGAAGGTATAGCCATGTTGGAAGAAGTGTGTCACTGGGAGTAGGCTTTGATGTTTAAAAAGCCCATGCCAAACTCAAAGTGTCTCGGTCTCTGTCTCTCTGCTTGTGGATTAGGATGTAGCTTTCAGCTATTGTGCCAATGCCATATTTTCTACAATGCCCTGATGATATGAACTGGTCCTTGGAAAGGGTAATCAAGTCTCAGTTAAATCCACCCTTTTATAAGAGTTGCTTTGATCATGGTATCCACTCACAGCAATAAATCCGAGCAGTGACTAAGCAACATACATTTTCACAAGCAGAGATGTAGCATGAATCTTAAAAGTTCTTATTAATAAAATCAAACCTCAGCCAGGTATTGGGGTGAACACTGGAAGATCAGAGAGACAGAACGAGCCACAGCTAACCTCACCTGGCAAACTTCTCAGCTGGTCTTGCTTCCTCAGACTGGAAGCCTCTATGTCCTCATATCTGAATGACTCTCAGCTGAACTGCTGCTAGAAGCCTGAATGCTTAACCAGCCCAAATTCTTCTCCAGGCCAAATGCCTACCCAGGCCAAATGCCTCGAGTTTCTTCACGCCTTATATACCCTTTCTGCTCTCTACCACCACTCCCTGGGATTAAAGGCTGGTTTACTGGGATTAAAGGCGTGTGTCACTACGCCTGGCCGTTTCCAATGTGGCCTTGAACTCAGAGATCCAGAGGGATTTCTGTCTCTGGAATGCTAGGATTAAAGACATATGCTACCACTGCCTATCCTCATGTTTAATATTATGTCTGTTCTGTCTCTGACCCCAGATAAGTTTATTAAGGTACACAATAGTTTGGGGAACACAATACCACCACACAGAGAAGAACAAGAAAAGGACTATGCATTTTTTTTTGTTTTTATTCACTCATTTTTCAAAAGCAATATGACAATACATCCTGTAGTTTGTTTAAGCAACATCTACAAAAGGTAGAATGAAAAAATTTCCATGATCAAATCTAACCAAATATAATCCTAATTGAAAAAGTTCAGTAGAACAATATGCATTTGCAACATCCTGAGATGCACAAATGTTGCTAGCATCCTGAGTAATTAATTGTACTTTGTTAAATTTTGTCTTTAGCAGATGTTATATGAGAGTGATAAAATGTCTCAGAATAAATTAATATCCTATCTAGTTGAAAGCGGTATTGTACTATTGTTTATCCTAACAATTCTAAATTCAAATCTTAACTAACATGCTCAGTATTCAAACTTTAATGCAGTTCTTACAGTTTTTAAGGAATGGGATATTTGGTAGAAAACCAAAATGACTTTAACTATTCTGATATCAGTAAATTAATTTGTAGTATATTCTGGTCAGAGGTGGAATTTTTATGTGTACTTCTCTGTCAAAGTCATCACTGCTGTCACTTAAATTGAATGCCCAAACTATTAAAGAAAATTTACATGCCACACTTTATGTTCAATGTTTGTCCTCTGAAGGTGTTTGAATTTTAAAACTTATCTTAAGACAGTTAAAAAATGTCAATTTGTAGCTTACTGAACGTCCTTCACCACTGAAGTGCTGATGGAACCGCCGTACATTTTAATTACTTTAATTTTCACAAGTTTTGCAGGATGGATGGCTACATTTACATTTCCAGTTTGTTAACCTTCAACTCAAGTGCATAAACTAATGTCACTGGGATCATCTAAGTTTACCCATCACAAAATGATGCAGGTAGAAATGAAGAGCCAATGATAAAAACAGCCCAAAGTGAAAAATACTGTTCTCTTGGCATTTTGAATGTAACTCAATAGGCAGAACTAGCAACCTTCCTTCAAGTGGCATATTAGGGAAATCCTAGCTTACGAACAATTTTTTTTTGGATGCACATCATAGCCCACCAAATTGTTCTGAAGGAAACAAAAATCAGACTGACCTTTCCGCTTTGTAACTAACTATAGAACATGTAATTTATTTGCTACTGTGGGATCATTCCACGTGATGTCCCTTTGTCTTCAATCAGTTTTAAAGTTATGTAATGCTTTAATCCATTATTGAAAGAAAAACTTTTTTAATAAAATATTATTGATCGAAGTTTGTCTAAATTTGAAAGTTCGTTTGGAAAGACATTGACAAAGATGTACAAAGAAAAGCACAAATGAAAAAATATTTCCAAAGTGTATATACAATGAAAACTTTTTATTCATAACTCGAAACATGTTAAATTTAGCAACTGTTGTAAACAATCAAAATGGACATTTGCTAGCTCTGGAACTAGTGCATAAAGAAGTAAAACAGTCTCCCTAGCCGCAGAACCAATGCACTTCTGGAGAATATATTGCTATTAAGTGAGGAATCAGTTCATGGTTTTAGAAACAGGAAGTAAGAGAAAGCTAGACTGACTCAAGATGTGGAAGGAAAATTTCTGGTGCTGTTCTGTTCTGTGTTTCAATTTAAGGATGTTTTTAAACCTGCCCATATGTGTATGACACACATTTACTTAAAGGAATGACTTTTTAATTATGTAGGTTGAAAATCACTTGAAATAATAATTAAATTAAGGGGCTGGTGACACGAGGGTGGGTTGGAAGGTGTAGACATGCAGGCTGCACACACAGGTTTAGGCCACACTGCAGAAGGCGCCGATTCCCCGACCAGACGCTGCTGTCCTGGTGATGCAGGCACGGTGGCAGTTATTTCCAGTGGAGCTCATCCTGTTGCACGAGCACCGGAAGTCTCCGATTTGAGCAAAAGCGCCTTGCCTTTAACCCACAGGCCGGGAATCCGACATCATAGACTTGCCCTTACAGTGTCTTTCCCGACCTCTTTGGAGGCAGATATCGCCTGTGGGTCCCTAGCTCCTGATGCCGAACCGCACCAAGGACTTCTGAGGAAGGAGCTTAAAGTGAGCGGCTGCATGCTGGAGGTGTAAGTGTAGAAAGAGTCTGGCAGGCTTGACACTGGATCTCGGAAGACTCTCGCCTCCTCCGAATTTCCATCATGAACTTTCTTGACCAGCTTTTCCTAGTGGTGAACACCATACAACGCTTTGGGCCCCCAGTTTCTCGTTAAGCCTGGCTGTGAAAAGGGACTCAGGTCTGACCTTATGTCCATTTCCTCCTAAGCAGTACAATTTTCCCTAGGAAAAAGATTCCAAAAATAGTAGCTGCTACTTAAATGTGGGGCCTAATATTTTTTTGCCTGACTTGGTCCTCAGGCACTTAGGGGGCCACTTGTTTAGTCTGGTGCTTAAATGTTTATTGCTGAAGAAAATAAAGCTATGCTTCTAATCTGTTAAAAAAAAAGAATTAAAATAAAAATAAATAAAATTATTAGTATTACTAAGTTAACTAGTTTTATGATGACAGTAAAAATCATTGAAGAGTTTAAATCAATTTGTAAATTTACATTGTGCTTGAAGTTCTTAAGCATTAATTGATATAAATAAAAATTGCAGATTGTAATAAAAAAGATGCAACTGCTTTTCTTCTTTTCATCTAATTTTAATGGAAATAGCTATGCTTTAATCATACAACTGGTAAATTTAAAATTTTAGATATTTTAAGCAGACTAAGATATTTTATAAAACATGTATCATGCTGCTATTTAGAAATAAAGACCTTTAATGATTTTTTTTTTTTTTTTGAGAAAGAGTTTCCCTGTGTAGCTCTGTCTTTCCTGGAACTCACTCTGTAGACCACACTTTCCTTAAACTCATAGGGATCTGCCTCCCAAGTACTGGGATTAAAGGGATGCACCACCACACCCAGCAATGATCTCTGAAACAAATGCACCAATTTCCCCTCTCTCCTTCTGAGAGACTGAAAGTAAATTATTGCTCTCTTCACACTGCAAGGATTCAAAAGAACAAAAATTTACCAGAAGCCAGAAGCACAGGCATAGCATAAGGATGAACGGAAAACATTTTTCCTAAACAACTACAGGCTTTATAGCTTAATTGTATTTACACTGATGAGTACACACAAAGAAAATCATTTTGTGCAAGCTTATTTCATTGCTAGTGAAACTGTATCTTCCTTGATAAGTTTGGCACAAAATGCACAGCTTGTCTACCAAGTTCACTGAATATATATTTTACAATATTTTGTGGTATTACTAGGTTTTTTAGATGGCATTGCTAGTTGAATTTTCAAATTGCTTCTCTACAGCAGGAAATATTATCTTCTAATATTTACCCCTGAATCTCATTTATTATAATGTCAAAATAAAAGGGCATAAAATGAATATAAATTTCCAAGTTTTCTGAGGTACTTCAGGAATTCGTCTAAAAGATTTAAAGGAATATTTGGAAAGCTTGGGTTTATAACATTGATTATTTTATCTACCAATTTAATTAAACTATTAAATGTTCCTCAGTATGGTTGCTGAAGCAAGTAAAAATGTTCGGTTCTATTAACTGTCTTCAGGATACCTGGCTGGGCAGGAAGTGGAGCTAATGTGCTTCTGCAGAGAAGCGCGTGATTTCGGCAATGCCCAGAAATACTTTCTGAGAAAGGTGGCTTAAAAGCAAGAAAGATTTCCTTTGGCTTGTGGTTTCAGTAATCTCTGCCCATAGAGACTCTGTTTTCTATTGATTGTTTTGTTTGTTTTGTGTTAGTCCATTGTCCAGTCAGTAAATCACGACAGAAGTTTGCGGTGGAGGGAAGTAGTTCAGCTCACGGAGAACAGGAAGCAAGGCGAGAATGAGGCAGTCACTGTAGTCTTTCAAGTCCTGTGCAGAATGACCTGCACACTCCACCTTCTCCACCTTCTAAAGTTTCCACTTCCCTCCTTACTGGCACTAGAGTGAGTCCTCAAATTATTAACCATTGGAGTACATGCTAGATCTAGATACAACACTTCTTTACTCACCATGTAATTGATCAGTTAAGAGAGTTGGAGGGTACTTTACTATCACCTATAATTTTCAGTTCAATTGGTTTTTTGATAATTTGATATATGTATAAAAGACATACTGACAAATCCTGTCCCTGACCTTTCCTTGCCCTCCTGCATACCATCCCCTTCCTGTAAAATCTCTTTCTCACATTCTTATTAACTGTTTTGTTTTATGACAGTGAGTTTAACCAAAGCCATCTCTTGTCATGAGTTTGCACCTATCCATTGGTGTCTGGTGAGTTCTGCAGATAGTGACATCATACCCATGTCCTAGAAAAAAAAAAGAGATTAGACTTAAAGATAAGGATCTGTTAGGGAATAATCTTTTTGTACACTGTGAAGATGTGTCTCTGGCAAGGCACCTTTTTATTGGTTTAATAAAAGGGCTGACTTGGCAATAGCTAGCCAGAAAGATGTTAGCCCTGTAGCCAAACTGATAGGATGCTGGGAAGAAGAAAGACAGAAAGAGTCACAGGGGGTGGGGCTAGGTCACCAGAAGATGCAGAGGAAGCAGGGGATGAACTTATGCTGAAGAAAGATATCACCATGTGGCAGAGCATAGATGAGAAATATGAGTTTTTAAGTTGTAAGAGCTAGTTAGTAATAAGCCTAAACTTTTGGCCAAGCATTTAGAATTAATACTAAGTCTGTGTTGTTATTTGGGAGCCAACCATTTGGACGAAAAACTCTACCTACAAGGAACCATAGTTAAATGACTGGTAATGGCCAGTCCTATAGAGATTGTTAATGGCCAATGCAAGTAGTGGTGTCTTTCCTACTCTCCAGCTTTTAGAGGGCTCCATCACGAACTTAAGAGTCTTACTTTCAGCCCTTTTCCTATAAGTCTATTTATCCTCCTCATATACTACTTGTTTTATTGGATTCAGATGTGGAGATTCAACCTGGTCTCATACTTGAAGTAAAATACTGTTTATCTACCCAGGAACCCAAATACTAGCTTTTAGATTCCTTTTATTTGCTTTTTAAATGTCTAATTAAATAATAATTACATTATCCCACTCTCTTTTTTATCCCATGTTTTTCTCTCCCAACCCCTCTCAATTTTCTGACCCCCTTTCCTTTGTTCAATTTTATTTTTTATATATGTTCATATGTGTTTATACATATAAACAAATGTTTATAAATATAATCTCCTGAGTGCTTTTAGTGTTACCGATATGTGTATGATTTCAGGATTGACCACTGTGTATACAATGACTTAGGGAGTGTATTCTTAGAGGAGACAAATTTTCTGCCATTCAGCAGTCATTAATGTCCTCTAGCTCTTACCTTAGGGTGGAATTTCATAAGATTTCCACCTTCAAATTTAGCATATCTATTAGTGTCATCTCCTATTAATTAATTTATGTATGAGGTTGGATAAATACATACTCTATTCATGCATTGAACTCAGAGGACAAATTGTGGAAGTCTTTCTTTCTTTCCACTATGTGGGTTTCTGAGAACAAACTTCAGCGCTGGACTAGACAATAAATGCTCCTAAGCAGTGAGCCACCTCACAGTGACCCAAATGGGCACATTTTTGAGGCATACACAAATATTTGTTGTCTTTGGATAAGTTCATTAACCAGATGGTTAGTAAAATCTTGCAAATGTTTTCTGCTATTCTCAACTTCAACCCTCTGTAAACAACTGCTGTAACTATGTTATCTTTTATTTCTTTTGTACAGGTCTTGCTTGTTTAAAATAAGACTTTCTGTTAGAGACTTACCATAATTTCACATTTTATTCCTAAATTTAGTAAGTCATAACCAAAAAAACTTCCAAAATGTTAACCTCTCTAGTCAGAGAATATTCATTTATGTCCTCCAGTTCTTAGTCTCTTATGAGACCTCAGTCCTAAAGCCATGAAAATGAATTACTCAATGAATTTTAGTGAGATTACCCAAAACAGAATTCATGAACTTCACACACACCAAATTTCATTTCCTCAGCTTCCACCACAGTCTGTCAAGTAGAAACAAGCTGAGGCACAAGGGTAAAATATTCCATAAAAGGACAAGTACTACAAGGTAGGAATTGCATGAAGACTCTTTGAAGATTATCAAGCATGTGAAACTAAACAGCAACCTTCCATTTACCCAGTTTCAGTGCAGGTAGCTTCAGTTCTTCTGATCAAGAATAGTTCAAAATATTCCATGGAAAATTACTAAAATTACTCAAAACTCTTACATTATCTACCATTCTGAGAATTATAGACTCTCAATGTCCATTGTATTCCCATCAGATGGATTGTTGCAGTGTCTGGTGGCTTATGTTCAACTGATGTCATTTATTTTTTTGATAGCTCCCCAAATCAAGCAAAAGTGTCCCGATAAACAGTGCTGGAGTAGTGAAGGTGGGGAATCAAACCGTACTTATGGGCTGTTAGCCTAAAATTAGTGAGAAATGCACTGATAACCAATCTATCAAGGAACGTGTGAAGAAGGAAATAGAATGTGCTCCAGTTTGCTGTCACACCTCAAACTGTAAAGTTACAACTTCAGTGTGTGATAAGTACTCATGGAAACAATTTCACAACTGAGAGAAGGAGAGGTACACAGAAAACATGTCCTAAGTGACAGCCACACATTGCTAACAAAAACACTGAAAAAATATACGCCCTACAAGTCATTTACTGAAAGAAAAAGTTGAGGACACAGACTAGGGGAGATATTTGGACACACAACACATAAATACACACACACATGCACACACACATATACATATACATACATAAACATATACAGGATGTTTTTGCAAATGAAGAAAGAGCTAGCACATTGAAGAGGTAAAACCAAGTCATCTCTAAGTATGATACTTTTTTATAGTATTCCATTTGGCTCACCTTTTCTTATATGGAACAAGGAATAAAGTATATTTTGAGTGAATATATACCATATACCAATGAAAAAAAAATGGTCCTGGTCATCAGAAAACAGTCTAGGCTGTGATAACATGGAATTGGTAAATCCCAAAGCAACTTTTACTTTCTATTTATTTCTACCTAGTACCTCAAACCCCAGCTAGTAAGAGTAGTGAAATCACTGGAACTTACTATCTAGATCAGGTTTCAGTTAACAGGACATCTCTTCATATACTCACTGTTATTTACCTAAAATGTAGAGGAGGATCAGGACAATGGCTCAGTGGGTGGAGGCACTTTTGTACTGGACCAATGGACCTTGGTATAATTTCTGGATTCCACAAAGCAGAAAGAGAAAAATGATTGTAAGAATTACTGTGTGATGGCACTTGCAACATAGCACTCACTTAAAGGGATAAACACACACACACACACACACACACACACACACACACACACACACACATTAAAAAATTAAAAGTCCTACTTTTTTCATTCTTTTGGACTTCTTGTACAGATCCTCATGGATGATGAAATTTCCATTTTTATTCGCCCCCCCTTTTTTTTAGCATCTCTGAGAGTAACGGCGTCCACAAATTGAGCCGGGAGTTCCAAATAAGAACTGTGGTAACAAACTTAAAATTAATAAGGAAGAAATGTTAATATATTAAATAAGTCTTTAACTATGATGAAACCATACTTATCCAGTAAAAAAAAAAGTTAAAATACCTAATATTCATCATAAAAATGAAAACAGAGAACATACCCATAATAGAGTTAGCAACATTTTACTACAATGCTCACTTGAAAGTTTTCATCACAAAATATCACGGGACATGCTGGTTTCATGCAAATAAAAATGACATTTCCTTAACATGCACTCTCCCATATCTTAAGGCTGATGATCCAGTGTCACCCGATAGGCATGGTCCTTTGTTCCACAATTATCAGGAGGACAATAGTAGCTTAGCCCAATCCAACTTACCCATGTCATTCACTTCACGTCATGTAACTATACAGACCTAATCTCATTTTATGTCATCAAAAGATGCAAGGCAAATAAATCATAGGGAGATATCTTTGTATATAACTGAGAGAGACAAGGATTTCTCACCTAACTTTTATTATAATGTATTGTTTTAATGATTGTATTGTGTTAATCCCTCACTGTTCTGGTGAGTTTTATGTCAACTGACATAATCCAGAGTCATTTAGGAAGCCAACCTCGATCACGGAAATTTCCCCTCCTGATTGGCCTGAAGGCAAGCCTTTTGGACATTTTCTTGGTTGCATATCAGTACAGGAGGAACCTATTCACTGTGGATGTTGCCATCTCTGGGATGATTTTCCAAGGATCTATAACAAAGAAACAGCTGAGCAAGCCAGGAGGAGCAAACCAAGTAACCAGCATCCTCCATGGCCTCTGCTTCCTCTCCTGCCTCCAGGTTTCTGCCATGAATTCCCTGCATGATATACTACAAGATAGAATATGAAATAAACAATTTTCTCTCTTTTCCTTTTGGACATGATGTTTTAATGCAGCAATGTAAGTCCTACATACAACACTCACTATACCTATATATAAAGTAGAATTTATCATAGTTTACTGATCCAGAGAAATTATCTTATAGCATTTTCTACTACCGACAATGCCACGTATCTACTTGGGGTCTTATAAGATATTGCCAGTGGTGAGTCAGCAGAGCCCAGCACACTGAGTCTAGGCAGGCCCAAGCCCTAGGGAGGAGGAGGGATCTGTGGATAGTATGTGGAATGAGTAGAACATTTCTTAATAAAGAAAAATGAAAGAAAAAAATTAAAAAAAAACAGTGCTGACTATGCAAAGGTGACAAGATCATTAAATAAAAAATGACTTAAAAAAAAAGATACTGCCAGTGGAAGACAAAGTTGTAACCACAAACTTGATACTCC
This sequence comes from Peromyscus aztecus, assembly GCA_902168405.1. Taxonomy (NCBI): domain Eukaryota; kingdom Metazoa; phylum Chordata; class Mammalia; order Rodentia; family Cricetidae; genus Peromyscus; species Peromyscus aztecus. The sequence goes on along the minus strand of CABHPQ010174869.1, from coordinate 1,380 downwards.
CAGATGATGCAGCCTTTTACAACACCTATGTTCATCTGTTTTTTTTTTTTTGTTTGTTTTTTGTTTTTTTTTTTTTCAGTATGTTATGCCACAGTTGCTTTCCTATCTCAGTAGAACACTCAATTTACCGGCCTCCCTAATTTCTCTCCTGCGCATACTCACTCCTTATTTGCATAAACTACCTGTGGTCCCTTTTCAGAATAGACCTCACGTTCCAGTCATTTGAGATTAACACCCCTGAAGGTTTGGGATTCTAGCCCAATGTGTAATGAACTGAACCAATATCTCTGCATTGACATGCTGAGATTTCGTGCTCAAAAACAGCACTTCCTATGCTTGATTCAACTGTGCAGTCATGCTTTGTGATTAAGCTCTTGTTCATGGTTATAGTGAATATTTTAAATGTACTTTCTCTTGTAAATGGCTTAAAACATAGATTGATAAACTTCTTTGGTCAAATCCAGACAAGTACTTATTCTGTGTAAATGAAGTTGTTTCCTTTGTGTGGAGGTGGGTGGGTGTGGGTAGGGGGGTGGGTGTGTGACTTTCTTCTGTTTCATTGTTTTATTGTGTGAGTGAGTACAAGCATGTATGCATGCATGCGTATGTGTGCTTGTGTATTTTAATCAGGTACATTTCACAATCATCTGGAGAAAACTATACAAAGATGAAGATCATTCTGGCTCCCAAAATATAGACCTAGTCAAGGCTGATTGAAAAAGCTATAAGCAGACATTTTGCTGTCACAAACTTTGATGAACTCTGTGTGGCCTTTACTCTCATCTCTACCTTGGACATGAGAAATACATTTCCAAGTACGCTCGTAGGGTAACCACTGGGATTATTGCTAAGAGTCAAGGCTGGCATTGGTCTATTATGGGAGCCTCAGAGAAAGTACTTGGTGGCAAGGTTGTGATTATCTTAAAACATGGCTGTTAGTGTTCAAAACAAATGGCTCTGTGTGGCCCAGAAAGAGCAGCTGAATGGACCAGTTGTGAAAGCAATAAGGTGGCCTGCAGGTTTACATTTGAAGTAAAAGTGGATGTGGCTGCAGCACATCCTCCAGAGACACAAGCCGCCTGATAACCCTGCCCTAAGTGGCAGGTGCCTATATTGAATGATTCTGGATGTGTTTGGCACATAGTTCCAGAGCAGTTTGGCATGTGCCTTTAGTAGCAACAAAAGCCAGGTTCCCACTCCAGTTTCAGAAACAATCACAGCAAAAGGAAGGGTTTCAGGTCATTCTAGAAGCAGTGCTTAAGTCGTTAGGAAACAAGTACTATTGAGAGTAGCCAAGCCATGAAGGACAGGTACAGATAGAGACAGTGACAGAGACAGAAAAGAAAGAGGCATAGGCACACACACACACACACACACACA
>CABHPQ010174868.1:25339-53913 GCA_902168405.1 Peromyscus aztecus | reverse complement strand
TTTCTAATTTGTGGAATAATTTGAAGAGAATTGATATTAACTCCTCTTTGAAGGTCTGGTAGAATTCTGCTCTGAAACCACCTGGTCCTGTGCTTTTTTTTGCTTGGGAGACTTTTAATGATTTCTTCTATTTCCTTAGAGGTTATAGGTCTAGGTCTATTTAAGTTGTTTATATCATCTTGACTTAATTTTGGTATGTGGTATCTATCAAGAAATTTGTCCATTTTCTTAGATTTTCCAATCTTTTGGAGTACATGTTTTTGAAGTATGACCTAATGATTGTCTGGATTTCCTCAATGTCTATTTTTAGGCCCCCTTCTCTTTTTTCTGAATTTTAATAGTATACAGTTCATTATTTACTAATTTTTACTTAGCTAACTCTTGTTTTGTTATTTCCAAAAATTATGTTTTCCCTCTATTCATGGTCTAGAGTTTTCTGCCATTTTCAACACAGAAATATCAAAAAATTTAATAATATTGTTTAAAGATATGACGAATGCTTTTCTTTAAAATGGTGGTATAAGTTAAAGGACTGAATCTTAGGGAAACTAATTCATGTATATTTTGGAAGTGTTCATTTTTTTAAAACATTAACTGGCTATATTTTTCAGTTCAGTTTTTAACTAATTTGGTATCATTTCATAGTGAATTTGATCTTTCAGCAAAATTTTATTGCTTGAAATCTTAAGTTACTTGGATCAAATTATAATTTAAATTGTTTCAAATAAGAGACCAGCAGATTTAGGAAATAAGAAGCCTCAGGTTGAGCAATGTTAATTATGGCAGATTTTATTTAGTAAAAAATTAGTAGTATAGATTCTTTAAAGGAAATCAGAGATAGTAGAAATAACTGAACAGAATGCAGCCAGTTGCCATAGTAACAAGAATCATTCACACTGGTGCTGATTGAAAGGAACAAACCTCAGAAATCAAATAGACTCCAGATGATGGAAATCTTTGGGAATCTTTCTTTTGTTCAACTTTTCATCCTAGTTAAAGATGAAGAGATTGAAGGTCATGCATCCAACAAGATATCACAAATGAGAAAATTCTTCTTGAGCTTAACCATATTAATAGATTGCAATATGGAAACAGTGCAGAATCTGTGAAGAGCAGAAGCTTAATCAGACATTTAAAGTTGACACAGGATTATGAACAGGTTTCTAATTAAATGATAACTTTAAATAGTTAATTTTTAATACATTAACTAGTAGCATAAATAGCATATTCTTATTGTGTAGCATAAAAATTAGGAGTGGTTATGAAGGAAGTCACAGGTTTAGTCAGGGAGAATAATCTCAAGCATTCATTTCTAATTGCAAACAAAGTATATAAGAATTCTTTTTAGGGACATGGGGCATATCTTATACCTTATCTAATTAGCACATTCTATAGTGATGAATAATGTACTTAATCTACAGAAAAATATACCTTTATTTGGTAAAAGGGTGTCATAATAATTTCTCAATGGAGCTAATACCCCCCTTCAATCAAAATGAGATAAGATCATAAAATATAACAGATAAATGCACAACTGTCTTAGCTTAACGAGAAATTGAGGACTGAGTGTGTCAAATTCTCAGATTATTTTTGACATCACCACACCTCAATTTAAATAGTCTTTAAATAGGGCATCTCTCAAGAGAGGTAGATCAGTGGAAACCAAGTTTGAAATGAGCTTTGACCCTCTGTCTTTGTAAATGTCACAGTGGCATTAATAACTGTAGGTGATAAAATTAGATTACAACTTCTTTTAAATTCAAAATAAATGAAAGAGACAAAACTATCTGAAAAGAGACCACTATGTGGTGAATATGTATGTGTACAGATTTATATTAATTATAGTAATTAGAAGCCTAAAGCATTAATCCAGAAAAGATGTTCATGATCATGATAGTAAGGTTGTTTGGTAAGATAAGAGAGATAGAGAGGAATGGAAAAATTAAAAAGGTTTTGAAGTGATCCCATCAATAGGTTGGGTGTTGTTAGTGGATGTTAGGGAAGGATGAAAAAAAAAAAAAGGTCAATGTTGATTCTCCTCCTATACTGTGCGTAATTGTTCAATATATTCCAAGTCAAGAGTATCTGAGTAGATGGAACAAACTGTGAAAAATAACATTTTTTTTTAAAATCTCATTGTCTCCCATCCCCTGATGTTCTCCAAACCTAAGTGGAAGAGGACAAGGACGCTGTCATTATCCAGTTTACTGTTATTTGTCTTCACAGAGCACAGCAGAGGTAAGAGGATGGTAGAAGGGTGGGGTGACACTGAAAAATGCCCCAAAATACTTCTAATTTGCAAGGCATGATACTCAGATATTTTTCTACTTGTGATGTCATTTTGTATAATTCTTCAATGATATCCACTAACACTCTGAAAATAAACTGCTTCTAGAATCTTCTTTTACTCATTATACTTTCATTTACATAAGGTAATGAGTTAACTATCATACATTTACTGGCACTGTGAATTACCACAACAACCCTTCATTTTCAAACACATCGCTGTGTTCCTTTGAAATTCTGGCTATATAATTTCCACTTCATCCAGATATATCCATGGCATCTTATCTTCCACATTCCATAACTAACTCTCTGTTCTCTTAGATGGTGCTCTGTTTCTAATTTTGATTAATTGCATCATTTTTTGTTACAAATTGTATTTTATCCCTTTGGAGTCACATACAAAGTAAACAAACAAGAACCAACCTTGCAGATATTTCAAGACATTGTTTTTACCAAACTGAATTCTATTATATGATAGACTTGAAATAAATAATACTAAGACTATTTGAAAGAGCTGCATGAAAACCAATTGTTTTATAATATTTCTAAAATATAGATTTAAAATTTGTTTAATTCAAATTACCCCATAAGGAGGATGATGTTCCTTCTAGAGACCACATACTATCAAGTAAACAGCCCAATACCAGATGTGTGATATCTCCCTTAGTGCTATTGGTAAGAGGGTATCCAAGAAACTCTTTCAACAGTGCAAGCTACTACCATTGCTCTTGTTTGCCCACCAGATCTTTAGGCAAAACATAATTGGTGAAGACACTACACACTTTTGCACAGGACTTGTTGAAACCAAGCAGCCACTGGAAGCTCCCTCCCTGATGGCCAGCTTTCTTGTTGCCGTAAATTGTTAAGTGTGACTGTGTAGAGATGAAGAATCCTACCCAGGTGAGAACTAGGCAAACAGTAACTAACCTGGCAAGATCTGCCCATTCATGCAATGATGACATAAATGTCTTGGGGAGTAACTGACAATCGTTCTGATTAAATTAAAGGTCTGATTAATAGGAAGAAATCCATGCCAGTGCTCTAATCCTGTCTCAAACTAGAGGCTAGAGATTATACACTCTGGGTGAGAATCTACTTCTATAATTTTGCTAATAAGATGCAGTGTCCAACTACCTTATAAATACTTACACCCAAACACAACTCTTCTTTCTTTCTCATCAGCTTCTTTTTACAGTGGATTGAAATGAACACAGAAAATTACAAATGATAAAAGTGTGGGGTGTAAGTGACTTTGCAACGTTCATCTCCAAAGGGAATCTTTATCACATCCCCAGGGAACATTATGGAAGACAGAAGCAAAGAGAGTATAAGAGCCAGAGGTCAAGGAGGACTACTACAAAACAGTATCTTATGAATGCTTAAAGGTTATGGCAGTTTACACAAGACCTGTACAAGGTCATATAGTCAGTATTTCAGCATGGATAATGGGTTTCCCTTAAAGCCTTAATCTTAATTGAGAAGCTGCAGAGAGTCCGTGGCTGTTTGAGGCAAGTCAATTTCCTTCAGGAATGATGTCCCTGGTAGGTTGCCTTTAATTGAATCCAGTGAGTTAATAAACATACAAATGCTCACATACATAGTATACATATGCATATGCGTGTGTGTGTGTGTGTGTGTGTGTGTGTGTGTGTGTGTGTGTATGTGTGAACATGAAGTTGGGAGAGGAATGTGGGGAAGGGACCCAAAAGTTGGCAAGGGGATTAGGTTTTCTTACTACACTACTATTTCACTCTATTTTTAGTTTTTTAAAAAGATATGCAATAGCTCATATCAACAGATTAATACATTTTCTGTGGAACTTTGATGTGCATCTCTCCATAAAACATCCTCAAAATATGAATTATCTATGATGATATTTTTGCACATGAAGAATGTAAGGTCTAGAAATTCTAGTATATTGACTAAGATTGTCATATACTAAATTACAAAATAATGATTTCACCCTGATTTACTGGTACCATAATTGGTACACACTTCATTAAAATAAATATGTACAGTTTGTTTACATAGACTCTTACAATTTTACTGTTAGAGATAAACATATTAGCAATTCTTCATATTAGTACGATAAGAAAATACTGAGCTGCTAAATATTTTTTAAAAGGAAAAACTACTCCTGGAAAGAAAAATATCAAGCATGCATTTACCTTATCAGCCCCTTACAAGAAAATAATTGGACAGCACAGAGAGATATTGTGGGTCACCTCAGAAAAGGACAGTGTTTACAAGGCCTGATAAGAACAGTAGTATTATGAGCCTGCAACCACCATCCATCATATTTAGAATACAAGTAAGAATAAGATTTGGAAAATGGATATATCCTGGCAGTACTGGCTTTAAATTGGAAGAGTTTGCAAGTGCTTTTTCACTGAGATTTTCTCTAGGATCATTTTTTTTTCTCATTAAAAGCAATTAAACTGTCAGTGGCACAGGTAAGACAAATGCAAATTACTTCAGGTCTAGCATCAGAGGACAGACTTTTCTGCAATCAAAGTGTAGTCTTGGGAGCATTGTGAACATAGAGCAACTGCCATGCATTGTCAAAGAGACAAATTAAGGTTTTGGTATGTCCCCTCTTGGTGCAGCTGCTGAACCCTCATAGGGCAGAGTTGCCTTGCCATTGCACTTACATTCCATTATTTCATTCATAGCCATATTTCACTCATACCATTGAAACTTCCAGGGAAATCATTTCCATGTGTTCATATTAGTCTTTCACCAGTAGCTCCACTCCATTTGAAATAGGTCAGGCTAAGAAGGATATAGCACAGGATTCAGTGCTGACATCCCATCCTTCAAACCCACATATGTTATTTTTCTCTAGCTTAGCATGAATAAAGGACAAAGATTTCTGCCTTACATTTGAAAAGATGATTATTTAAACCTGTGATTCCCAGCTATATGAAGTGTCATGACATAACTTTAATAGAGATTTCTGTGTGGTTTGTGTTTCTTCATTTAGATATTACTACACTTGCTAGGATTGGCTAGTTTGGAATAAATAATTCATAGAATAATTTTGGTATTATATCATTGGTCAATATTATTCTATTATATGCTATTTATTTTGAAAGACAGATTTGATCATGGTTTATTTCTAAATGATTCTTTGTTTGTATATAAGAAATAAGCTACACAATCCCCAAATATTCAAACAAAGGATATCAATTTTTTGAGAAATATATTACATGTATTTATTTGTTCATTTAAGTTTTGATTTATTTGTGTTGACATAACCATGTCACTGAATGCATGTGGACTTGAGAGTACAACTTGTGGGAGTCAGTTTTCTCTTTTCTTCTCACCTGTGTCACAGGGATTAAACTCAGCTCATCAGGACACGTTGCAAGCAGCTTTATGTGCTGAGTCACTGGATTGCCCCAAGAATATTAAAATTTTAATTACATATTTTAAAGTTCACCCTTATTTCAATACAATTTGATATCTAGATAATTTCTTCCTAAATAATGCTCAGTTTTGCTTTGAATTTTCATTTTATCTCAATTTCTAATTAATTATAATGTTACCAACTGACCCATGCTTCTAAATATCATAAGTAGACAATATATTTCACAGAGAAATCACTATTTCCAAAGAGTGGAGTAGAGATGATTAATCTCAAATTTCAACTTAATAAGATCAAGAATCCCCAGAGAGACAGGCCATATTCTCTTGATTAAGTGATGTGAGGTAGGAGAATCTGACAAATGTGAGTGGCTCCATTCCCTGGGATGAGATCCCAGACTGTATAAAAAAGTAGAATGAGTTAAGCACCGTGATTTATCTCTTTATGTGTCTTGATTGTGGATGCACTGGGCCAGCCACCTCTAACTCTTGCTACCTTGACTACCCTGACATTTTGGACATTATCTCTGACCATGATCCACAATAAGCCTTTCTTCCTTGAGTTGCTTTGGTCAGAGTAATTTACAACAGCAGCAAGAAAAATAAGTGAGATCCCAATTTCTTTACCAAAAGTATATATCAAATGATAATAGAAATATTTTTCACTTAAAACTTTCTTTTATACAATATAGTTAAGCAGATACAAAGTGGAATATAATCTAGATTTTACTTTTTAAATACTTACCCACTAAGAAAACTGATATAAGATGAATGAAAGTTCATAGTATAATAGTGGCATGGTGAACATTTGAATGGAAACAATGAAGTAAAATGCTGAACTTAATAGGAAAAAAATGGAAAATTAGACCCCAACAAAGTTATACCTTACATGAATCAATGAAGCAGAGATGTGAATGAAATCTAAAAAAAAAAAAAAAAAAAAAACAAAAAAAAAACAAGAGAAAATGGCCAATTGAATCAAATTAGCAGGACTTATATGGGCTCACAGAGACTGAGGTGGCAAGCACAGAGCCTGCAAGGGTGTGACCACATCCTCTGTGTATATACTATGGCTGTTTGCTTGGTATCTTTCACAGCACAAGATGTTGAGTGTACAAAGAACTCACAGAAAGCTAATAAAATACTAATAAAAAATAATAATAAAAATATATAAAATATATAAAATATATATATAAAAAAATAATAAAAAATAATAAAGCTAATAAAAGACTTGCTTTTGTTTAAGCTGATTTTCACTTACTAAAAGACGGTACTTCATCTGACAATTCCAGCATACCGATAGTTATTCTAATCTATGTTATGTTTTATGTATCCTTTATTTGATGTTGAGTGATTTTGATAGATATCAAATATTATAGTTGTAAATCAATATTTTGCATATTTTAGACTACATGTATGCGGTATAGTTTTCAGATGAGATTTGGTACGTTCAGGGTAGTATTACCATAGACATGATTTATGTATTTCAGTGGTTCCTCTCATTTTCTAAGAAAGAAAAAAATTTACATTCTAAAATATTGAAGCTTATCACCCTTCTTGACTGTAGCAATTTAACTTTTTTTCCTAATGAAATTCAGGAGCAATATAGAACTATGGCAGGATATAGTCAGACAATCCTGTTATGTATTAAAGCATCATTAATTGACAGTACCAAGTCATTTGAAGGCAGACCATATTAGGAACAAATGAAAAGATGGATCTCAAAAGACATTTAATAAATAACTTTATGCAAGTTTCATCATTTTTTAAGGAAATTGCTATTAAACTAAGTCACTAGAGTAAATAGTAACACAGGAAAACTTTCACAGCCTGGAATTAAATATGCTATACAGTTTGAAAATTAATCAGACTGGAAAGCTACAATAAATAAAGTCAAACAGATGGTAATGAAGGCAATATTCATAGCCTTCAGTGAATAGTGACATGCAAAATTATTCAGAGCCCAGGTAGGTAATGGAAATAACAATTACACTTAATAGCTGACAGCAGTGTGGGCGTGTGCTTCCATGTCCTAAGTAGAGAAGCAAATTGCTACTTAAAATCTATATCATTTTAGTTGTACATTATGTCAAATAAAGAACGGAGAGAAATATGGAATTTATCCTAGATTTACTTGAGTGAAAAATGTATTGTTCAACACAAAAGACAATTGAAATATAGCTTATTGTTAAATCTAGAAACTATGTATTTGAAGTTTCCTCCCTAGTATTCAAATTTAAATATTCAAATACATTTTAGTATGAATTTGAATATCTACCATTATAGTGTATGTTAATCACAAAGAGATGAAGTTTATAACTCTGGAGTTTCCCCATATCTATACCTACTTCTTAATTTTGATTTCTGTTATTGTGATAAAAATCTGTGACCAAAAGCATGTTTGAGAGGAAAGAGTTTATTTCATCTTCTAGCTTGTCATCCACCATCCTGAGAAGTCAAGGCCGAAACGCAGGGTAAGACTGAAGCAGGGTCAGTGGGAGAATCCTGCTTACATGGTTTTCTCAACCCGCTTTGTTATAGTACCCCGGACTGTCATCTCAGGAGTGATAGTATCCACAGTGAGCTGGGCCCTCCCACATCAATCAATCATCAATCAAGAAAACGCACCAGAGTCTTATCCACAGTCCAATTTAAGAAGAGCATTTTCTCAATTGAGGTTCCCTCTTCTAAAATGACTCTAGCTTTTGTCAATTTGACATAAACCAAACCAAACAAAAACAAAACACTATCCAGCACACTCACATAAAAGGAACAAGGGATAAAAGAAAAAAAAATATTTACTTGTCTTTGTATTGTTTTCATAATGTGTTGATAAAATGACAAAATAAAAACTTAATTCCCAAAATAAAATTTATGTTAATGATTTTAAGGTGTATTTTCTAAAAACCTTGTTTCAAAAAATTAATACTTACTACTCTTCCCCATCTTTTTTCCCCATGTTGAACAAAGTGTAAATTACTATTTACAACAGAATTGCACCGTTCTTGTTTTTCATGGGACCCATTTCTTCCTGTTTTCACTTAGTCAAGGCAATATTTAATGCTTGCCAAATTGTCTTAGTAAAATAACTTCACTAGAGCCCTTCTAAACTTGCATCTTCTCAATAGGTATTCCTTAATTAACTTTTTTTTTATTTCCAAAATTGATTTTGTAATGTAGCATAAAGTGTGAGTCTCCCCTTGTGGACTTTTCATGCAGATGTATCATTAAACATTATTTTACTGTCTTTATTTAATGGTATTGCTACTATGATAATGATTGCAATATAAAAGTTACATTATTGGCTGGGCGGTGGTGGTGCACGCCTTTAATCCCAGCACTTGGAAGGCAGAGCCAGGTGGACTACCAAGTGAGTTCCAGGAAAGGCACAAAGCTACATAGAGAAACCCTGTCTCGAAAAACCAAAAAAAAAAAGTTACATTATTACATTTCTAGTAATAATATGCTAGAAAGACTAATTATGAAAGTGATTCAAATGTGGTCATTTAAATATGATACATGCTTGATTTCAAAAGCTTAATATGAAGGAATACAACTCATCTTATATACCATTGTTTACTCATAATTGCATGTTAAGTTAAAATATTGATATGTGGGATGACATTGTTGTGACTAAAATTCATCTCATTTACATGTTTTACTTTTGAAAGTTGGCTAACATGGAAGATGAAATTGAACCGGTATCTCTTGTTGTCTTTATGACGGGAAAGTGTGGCAAAGGTGGGAGTTGGGAACTCACAATTGTTTAGGAACTAGTTTGCTGTCATCTTGAAAGAAACAAAAAGGAATTTCTTATACTGATAATGCGTTTATGTCACTTAAAAAGCTTATAAGTTATGTTTTAATATCCCCTGAATGAATACATTTTAGCATACTATTTATTTAATATGTATGTATGTATAGTTAACTAATGAACAGCTGATATTTAAATTTTAGTTTATTATTCCGTCTTGTTTGCTTGTAGAGATATTTAAACATTCATTTAGAGATACAATCTATGTCAGATGATCTTTTTAAAACCTCTCTCATGTTATGTGATGTAGGTTGATCTTTGAGATAATGAATAACCAGTTCCTACATAATTTCTTTTGTGCGTGTAGTTATTGTTATTAGTTATTGATATTGATATTCAGAAAAGTTTTATGATTTGATGTGCATGAAATCTGTGGCTTGCAGGATTTATTCATTATTTTCTTTATCTGCTGTTCTGTAAAAAGCACAACAAGGAAATCATCGTTTCTAGAATGAAAAAGGAGCTAGCTTTTATTATACTTCCCTTTGGAAGGGAATATTGAAATGTCTGAGGCTGCAGTATCTGACACCATGACTGTTGTCCATTGGGACATGCAGATCTGCGATGCAGTAACTCTCTGAATATAACGACCCCGGGAGACTTGAGCCTGTATGACCATCTGCTTGGGTATCATGACAGAGGCATATTTTAGACTCTTTCTTTCCATTTCCCTATTTCTCAAAACAGACATTCCAAAATCCATAAACAAATATTTTAAAGTGTTTTTCTCAGGGCACTTGAGTCAAGAGAGCAATGGATTTAGAATGAGAGACCTAGTTTCTATTCTAGGCTGGGCCACTAATGAGTTCTGTGACTTTGGGAGAGCCATTTGTGCCTGAAAGAGAACTAAATACTTTAAAACAACTGTTTCAAATATAATTGCCTAAAATATTTCATCATGTCACAAATACAAATGTTATTTATTACTCTTCCACTGTCTTCCTGATGTCACTTATTTTGTGTAATAGTCATTCTTGAATAAAATCAGAAGCTATTTGAGGATCCATTTGAATAAAGTTTAATGTTTTAGGGAAATAATAGTATATAAATACTACATCCCTATGGATCTTGCAGTCATGGCAGGAGAAACAAATATCAATAAAATCATCTAAGCTCTCATCTCTACACAAATACATATGGCTAATCTTGTGACAAGTGCAGAGAAGTCATAGCATTAAGTGATATACAAATAGTTAACTTCTATGGAAAATAAGAGAGTATACACACATGTATGACAGTATTACTTATTTTCAGTTTAGAATTCATACATAAATATACTATTTGATGAATTAAATAACATAATCATACAGAATTAGTGTTTATTTGAAATGGTATCATAACTTTTTCCAGGGCATTGTATTGTACTTTTGATTTTGCAGTGATAAATAAAATTGAACTTGGTTCTATCTACAGCACTTCCACCCTGTGAAAAGATAAGAGAATTCAACTCTCATCCAAATAATAATAAAAGCATGAGGTTTTTTGTTTTGTTTTGTTTTGTTTTTGATCTGTTCAAAAGCTGTTATCCAAAGATAATCAAGGGAACTGAATCTCAGAGTATGACAAGCTTCTCCTTAGAGAAAAGGGACAAAGAACTGTTTATTTTTATCAGAACACAGCACATCTGGGAGAAACTCTGAAAATTATCTGTGAAAATGTCATAAATCAGGCTAATGTTTAAAGTTTCCGTGCAAAGCGTAAAAGGATTATCCCTCTACATCTAGTGAGAGTCCAGAAAAATCACATACCTTGTAACCTTCACTGATGAAAACCAGAAAGAAATCACCTTAGGGATGAACTGTGGGGGCATCCTTTATTTGTAGCCCAATCTTCCAGATAAAGTGCACACCAATCCCAAGGCTGGTAGAAGAAAATAGAGCCTATTTTATAAAAAACAAAAACAAAAAGCAAATGTTTATGTTGCCTGGCCACCCCATTGTGATAGTATTTGTAAGTGGGACCTTAAGAAGATGATTCACTTACAAAGAATTGAATCCAACTAATAATGATCATATTTTGAAAAAGAAAGCCTGAGAACTCTCTTTCCCATCCCACCACTTGAGGATCCAAATGACAACCATCTTTGAATCTGTGTGCAAGCCCTCACCATACATCAAATCTCTCCATGCTTTGATTTTTTTGACTTTATAACTTCCAGGAATATGAGAAATACTTTTTAAAGCCACCTAGAAAATGCTAATTTGTTATAGTAGTCTTAATGAACTTGTACAGTAGACTGACAAAAAATGGAACCAGTCCTACCACTGAGCCATAAAAATTTGTGAATCTTTCTTTTGTTCCTTCTAGTGTTTGGAGTCAAGCAGTAGAATAACCATAAAGGTACTTGATGATGATATCATAGTCATCTTGCATCACATTGGGCATAGCTTGTACCTGATCATGTGGAAGAGACAAAATAATAAACTCAGTATTAATCATAATGCAGCATATTATGAATTATGTTTCCAGGAACTTATCTAATTGACACATATTCAAGGAAATAAAGAGTACATACTCAGATGTTCTAGCTTCACTCTAAACATATTTTCAAATACTTGTGGTTTTGTACCCACCTTTCCTGCACCCTCACTGTGCTTTCTTACAGGGATCATGGGAAGGAACTGCCCTACAAGCAATTCATGCCCGACATGATTTGGAGAGGTTCAGGATCATTGTACATCATGAATATGCTGTCCACTTCATACAAATGCCTTAAAAATGTTCAGTTCCTGGAATGAAGTGCTGCTTCGTGCTCCTTTATGGGTCATCCATGTCCAGTATTTTTCTAGTTACACATTGCTCTACTTAGGTGGCTGTGATTCTGAACCCAGCAAATTACATCTTCCCAGAATATAGGAACTTCATCCGGGAATACATTTCTGACTGATCTTGACATTTTTTAAATAATTGAACCACTGTATATTTTTTCCTGTATACTTGGGTGAATGTTTCCTGAGTATAGACCAGGTACAGCTGACTATGACGGGTGCCACGTGGGATACACAATAAACAGTTGTTCCCTGATAATGAGGACCTCATAGCATAGAGGGAGGAAAGACACAGAAAAATAATCATTTTGAACTGTAGCAACCAGAGTCTAAGATCCAGAAATGACTCACCGTGTGCTGTGGACCATAGAATACTGGGGCTGCTTCAGGTCAGAGCACTAGGTAAGGACACAGAAAGAACTGAAAATCCAGCCTTTGTGGAGCCAGGCATGCCTCAACCCATGTAGCTTGTGTCCTTGAACCCTGGGTAGTTGCAAGGAGGAAATAAAGAAGGGACAGACACACAGATACATTTTAGTAAATTGGGATCAGGTGGGGTTGTGAAGCCTTTGTAAGCAGAACCTCAGTGTGGTTATTGTAGTAACACAGAGGGAGGAGGTAGCTAGCTAATTTCAGTAGGTATTCTCTGTAGAGAGCAGTCTTAGGCTCCAAACATCAAGGGGAAGGAAAAAGCAAAGAAATGAGTCTTTGCTCACACTAATGAATAATCCATAAACTCTCAGATTCTGGAGGGATAGTTTGTTATATTTCTTGTGCCTGAGCCATATAAATACCATGGGTCCAAGACTCAGGAGTGCTTGGGATAGTTATGCTCATGTCAATGCCACACACTCACTCAGAACTTCACTCACTCATGGCTTCCTCTGCTCCTATAGAGACCTTCTGAAGGAAGAGACTTCTAGCAGAGGGAAGAGAACTGCATGGGCAGGACCCTTGGGGAACCGAGATCTGGTTGACTGGAATGAGCATTCGAGTAGAGACATACACTGAGCAATTAACTAACCAAGGAATAATAGTCATGGAAACATGGCTCATGAGGCCTGAACTTGATGCTCTGGTCATAGTCATAGAAGTTTGAAGAAGAGGGTGGTGATTACACAAAATTGACTTCTTGAAGATGTCACTAGAGCCATGTGGAGTCTGATTGGGAGAAAAGAGATATAGGAATGATCTAATAGTTATAGAACAATATCCTGGAAGCTGTGGGAATAAACAGTGATAAGCAGTGGGCCAGGGACCCTGGGTAGAGTCCTACTGTAGGGAAAGATAAAGGATGGTAGATGAAGGCTAATGATTTGCAAATCATCAAAAGTATCACAAGCTAGTGATGGGATTAGAAGTCACCACCAAGGGGACGGTAGGGCCAGAAAAAAGTGGTGACCCATAGAGTGAGGCCACTTTTGCAAAATGTAATTATAGGCTATGTGGCATGGAGCTACCACAGGCCTATAGAAGCAACAAGCCTCCAGGATTTCCTCCAAAGCAACAAATCTACATCTCAGAGAGGGACGTGATAGAACTGCACTTTAGCAAGGGCTGTCCTTTCCATCATCAGTCCCACGTGCCAAGGGATCCAGCCCTTAGCAGGTCAGGCACTGAAGAGGAGGCATGGAGTCAGTTCAACTGTGTACACACACTGGAGACTTTATCTCAGGGCCGAAGCTTCATTCTTCATTTTGTTTTTCTATTTCTGTTGCTTGTTCCTACTCTGTTCTTTTTCTATTCTGTTCTTCTACCCTGATGTTTTTCTCCTTCTTCCCACTTGTCCTTCTTCTACGTCTTTCCTGATGTTTTCATTTGCCTCTATTATTCTTCTCGTATGCCTGTTACACCTTCATGACAAAAATTTCTACCCAAGAAATGATTACCTCACAACCAGAAGTTACATATTTTCCAAAAATAAATTAAAATCGTTACACAGGAAGAAATCACAATATGTTCACAAGTTACATGTTTTTCTTAGAAGTCCATGAGCAGTTTAACATTTTCCTTTGTATTAACTTTCTCATCATAACATTTTTCAACCAAAAGCAATGATTCTTTTATAATTGATTAACAAAATGTAAGTAAGTAAGGTATTCTGTCTAAGCAACTTGTTAAAAATTAACCAAATGTAAGCAAGCAAGGCATTTTTCTCAGCCAATTCTTTCACTGATAGGCTGCATTGTGCAGTTACAAAGAAAGGATCAATCACTTTATAATTTATCTCAAAAGATGATTTTATCAAAAATCTTAAAAGAGTCATAAATCTAAACTTTATATATATATAAAAATATATATGTATATATTAATAACCAGATATTTATCCTTTAAGTCCTCAGAGTTCATACTTACCATACTTACTCATCAGCATTTTTTCATTAAACCATACCAGGAAGTTGAGGTACAAGAAAAGAAAGTCCTGGTACAAGAAATGGGTACAATAAATTAATCATCACCTTTGGTCATCAACCCATTTTTAGCAAGAAACGCACATCAGTTAGTAATAACTGTGCTGCTTTTGTTCTTGTTCCTTGACCTCAACTAGTCCCTTGCTCAACTAACAAAAGTGCATCTTTCTGAACTTTAAATTGTTCCCCCAAGACTTTCGACATTGAAGCCATTAACAAAAAAACATCTTGACCTAATTTTACTTACAATCTACATCTCCCAATTCTTTCTAAGGGTGGTGGTTGAATCATTAATCTGCTCCAACAACAAGGCTTAGAAAAATTCAATCATTATTGTTGTAAATACCAGTGACAGGGCCCAATGAGTGGCTAGAAACCCCCTTGGAGTTCTCAAACAACTCATAGATTATGAGGGACGTGGAAACCATGAAGACAATACGCAGAGCTATGCTCAATAACAGCATGAGGCCCTTAGGACATGGAGTCCTTGGGGATCTGCGCATCAATGTGCACCCATTGTGTCTGTGCTGACCAGCGAGCCCTTATTCATGATTTCCAAAGCTGTTTGCTGTTCCTCTCACATGACTGCCAACACCAAGGATGGCTGAGAGTGTGAGAATCATTTATGAGAAAGACTATATTAAAGATAGGCTTACATAGAAAAGAATGAAGGGTGTTTAGAGGGGAAAATGTGGAAAGCCTAGTCAATGGTGACAAATGTTATGGCTGCTACAGAGAATATCAGCCAGGTACTGTGCAATGACAACCTAGTGTCTCCCTCAGATTGAGAAGTAGCTAAGCTTGCAAACTGGAGAGCAAAAATAAGGTAGCTTTAGGGAGGCATTTGCAATGAATGGATGTGATCCTTGAGGACATTGAGAGTGTTAATTTTAACCTAAATGTTCAGTGTTACATGGGGGAAAATGGGAAATTAGATAATGTTTGGTGAACAGCATAAATAACTAAATAGAAACTGAACAGAGATGGTTCAGGGCAGTGGAGTAAAGGTATTTGGTGGTGGGGAAGCACTAAACACACACAAGACTAGCCTGAGATTCCCAAAGGAAGGCCACGTCTTAGAAATGTGGGGGGCAGGCTGGCACCTGGGGAAAGCCTTGTGCCCACCACCTTTGAGCAGTTTTTCATGTATTGAAACAGTAACATTTTATTCATTAATATAGAGACAATAGACATTTTATTGACTTAACTCAATGATACAGGCTGATATTACCTTATGGTAGTGGCTAAGATATTGATGTCAAGGGATTAAAAGGAGAGGAAATAGATGATTAAAAAATTTTTTTCTTCATAACTAAGTTGACTACCAAAGGGATTTCTTTAAATACTTTACATTCATTAATTCAAACATCTAAAGTCTCTCTCTCTCTCTCTCTCTCTCTCTCTCTCTCTCTCTCTCTCTCTCTCTGTATTTAAATTCAGATACTATTGTACACTTTTGGAGGACAGATGATGGAAACCTTGGGGAGCCAGTTCACTCAACTCACTAACTCTTCCATATGGTTCCCAGAGAGTTGACTCAGCTGATCAGGCATGGTGTCAAACACTCCCACTTGCTAAGTCATCTCAGTGGACATATGCATGTGATTGCTTAAGCATCCAATTTTAGAAAATGATGGTGTATTGTGGGGATTTAACAAGACAACTCCATGTAGTTAAAAGGGGTTTAATTGGGGGTAACTTCAGCCAGTATAGGGGTTGGTTACAGGATCCGGGAGAGGTGAGATGCAGCCCAGTGGAGTTCTCTGGAGAACTGACTTGGTATGCCATCCAGCATCCAGGATCACCAGGAGCCAAGAGGGCTGGCACTGATGGATCTCAGATCTTAAGGGCTCCCATCTCAGTCACTCTCCAGGGGCAGGTCATAGGTAGGCGTGGCAGTTAAGGGCTGCCTCATTGAGGCAGTGATTCAAGGTCAAAGCTGGAACAGCTACCCACTATAATGGTGTTGACTTTTTCAGTGTCCAGCAAAATATACAACTAAAGTAATCAATTTAGAAATGCATTATCATTTTATAAGGTAAAGTGAAATCAATCATAATATTTGGAGACATTCAAAGGTTTAAGCAAAACTTTTTCCCCTGTATCCCAACATTTGTAATCGAACAACAGATTTCTTCGGACATATCATATAAGTTGAATCATACAATATCTCATCTTTTGTGATTTTCTTCTTTCATGTATCACATTGCTTTCAAGACTAATTCATTTTTCTTGCTTCTTGTTTAATTTTTTTGTGCATTTATATTCTGAGACACTGACTTTCAGATTAACATTATGCATATATTTTTATTAATTCTTTTTTAAATATTATGTCACTTATGTTTGGCTGTTATACAAGTATTTTCTTCTGCTTCTTATTTGCTGTTTCTTGAATTACATTTCTGAAATTTTTATCAGTCACATTCTGTTTTCTGTTAGTAAAGTTGAAGAGGATGTGAGAAGTTTGCTGTATTTTAAAGTAAGTCTTTTGTTCTGAAGAATCAGCTATGGTTAATTACACATAGATGAGATTGAATGGTTTGAATGGGTTCCCAAGGATTTTAGTTCAATTTTAGCTTAGTCTTGTGAAGTGAAAAACTCTTATTAATTAGTACCTTCCTTAGCTGTGCTGAGGGCACTGAGAGACAATGAAAGCATCTTAGCATGCTGTCATATTGTTTTGTTTTCTTATTTAGAATCTATGTAGGAAAATTATATATTTAGAAGAATACTGATCCAATGTTTTCCACAAAATGGAATGTAACCTTTCATGTATTTCCAGAACTTTTATAGTTACTTTGGTAAATATATAAAATGTCCTTATAAACAATTTATCTAATTTGTCATGCCCTTGCACCATGGTTGATTTATTTTTGATATATTAAGCAAGAACATTGCTGATCAGGTTTCAACTTTCAGATGGGATGTACAGGTCATTGTACATGTACTGCTTTCTCTTTTCTTGTCTGGAAGAGAATTCACCTCTAAAACAACTTTTATATAAGCCAGACCAGGAGTGTATCTCTTATCATTAAAATGTATCTGAAGAAAATATGTTATATCTACTCTAAGACAGAAAATAACTCACTGGGAGAATCTGTTCTCTCTATTGCTCTGCCTGAAGAATAATAGAGAAGGCATTACTTTGCAATAATAATCATCAGCCCTGCACAAAGAAACATAGGCAGCGAAGGAAAGCTAAAAACAGGAGAAATAGTCTTAACCACAGAAAAACACACCAAATCAGTTATCCAGTACCAAATGGTCCTGCCCCAAAACATTTATGA
The DNA here is from genome assembly GCA_902168405.1 of Peromyscus aztecus. Classification (NCBI taxonomy): domain Eukaryota; kingdom Metazoa; phylum Chordata; class Mammalia; order Rodentia; family Cricetidae; genus Peromyscus; species Peromyscus aztecus. Next base: position 35,981 of record CABHPQ010174868.1, on the reverse strand, counting down.
GTAAGTAACATTATACAGACCAAACAGGATATATTTAATAATATCAATGTGTACAGAAATACATATATGTATGTAACAAGAATTAATAAAAAGAGGCCATGAATTTGAAAGAGATCAAAGACAGGCATATACCAAGGAAAAGAGAAGGGGAAAATGATGTAATCTCAAAAACTAAAAGAAATAATTTAAAAATTTTAAAGCATGATTGCTTTGAATCACTGATTATCTACATGGGAGATGGATCTTTTGAGAAACATTGAGATGACTTTATATTGGAATAACAAAGTACACATTTGCTTTCTGTAATAATTACAGAAATTTTCTTATGGTGTTTATTATTAATGATGTTTGTTAATATAGCCTAATAGACACAATTCATATGGGGCCAGAAAAAATACATAATAACGGACTTGCAAATAGAAGCCAAGAAAAGATCCACCATGATCACATGAACTTCATCCCAGAGATGCAGGGATGGCTTAATGTATAGAAATCTGTAAATGTAATTCACCATATATATAAAGTTAAAAAGAAAAAAAAGATCATTTCATTAGACAGCAAAAAAGCCTTTGAATAAAATCTAACACCTCTTCATGATAAAAGTCTTAGAGAGATTAGGGATGCAAGGCACACATCTAAAGATAATAAGGGCAATTTACAGCAAGTCTACAGGCAATAACAGATTTAATGGAAAGAAAACCAAAGCAATTACACTAAAACCAAAACAAGACAAGGTTGTTCACCCTCTCCACATCTATTCAGTATATTACTTGAAGTTTTAGCTGGAGCAATCAGACAACTGAAGGAAATCAGGGGCGTATGAATTGGAAAGAAAGAAGTCAAAGTATCATTATTTACAGATGATATGATAGTGTGCATAACTGACACTAAAAATCCACAATAAACTCTTACATCTGATAAACACTTTTAGAAAAGTGACTGGATGTAAGATTAACAAAAAAATATATATACCCTTCCTATATACAAATGACAAATGGACTGAGAAAGAAATCAGGGAAACAATACCCACCCTTCACAATAGCCTCAAAAATATATAAATACATTGAGGTAATTTTAACCTACCAAGAGAAAGACTTGTATGAGAAAAAACTTCAGTTCTTTAAAGAAGATATCTGAAGATGGAAAGATCTTTCATGCTCATGGATCAGTAGGATTAACACAAGTAAAAATGACCATCCTAGAAAAGCAATCTACAGATGCATTCCCCATACAAATTTCAACACAATTAATTAAAGGTCTTATAAGGACAATTCTCTTCTTTATATGGATAAACGAAAAACTCAGGATAGCTAAAGCAATCCTGGACAATAAAAGAACTGCTGAAGGTTTTACCATCCCCGTTTTCAAGTTATATTACAGAGCTATAGTAATAATAACCACATAGTATTGACTTAAAATCAGACAAGTTGATCAATGGAATTGAAACAATGACAGCATAAATCCACATACCTAGGGACAACTGATTTTTGATGAAGAAGCCAGAAATATACACTGGAAAAAAAACCAAAACATGTTCAACAAATTATGCTGGTCAAAATTGATATCTTCATGTAGAAGAATGAAAATAGATCCATATTTATCAAATCTAAGTGGATCAAAAATCTCAACATAAAACTAGACACACTGAACCTGATAGAACAGAAAGAAGGTAAAACCCCTGAAAGTACTGGCACAGGAGACCACTTCCTAATAGCCAAGGCACTAAGATCAATAATGAAAAAGTTGGACCTCATGGAACTGAAAACTTCTATAAGGCACAGTGTGCTTTCATTCAGACAAAGAGGCAGCCTACAGCAGAGAAAGGAAGGCTTTCCAACTTCACACCTGATAGAGATCTAATATCCAAAATACATAAAGAACTCAAGAAAGACATAGAAAAACAAATAATCCAATTAAAAACATTAGTTATTGACCTAAACAGAATTCTCAAAAGATGAGTCACAAATGACTGAGAAACAATTAAATAAAAGCTTAATATTCTTAGCCATCAGGGAAATGCAAATCAAAACTACTTTGAAATTCCATTTTACACCTGCTAGAATGGTTAAGATCAATAACACAAATGACAGCTCATGCTGCTGAAAATGTGAAGGAAGAGGAACATTCCTCCTTTGCTGGTGCTAGTACAAACTTGTACAGCCATTATAAAAATCAATATGGTAGTTCCTCTGAAAATTAGGAATTTATCTACCTCAATAACCAGTTATACTGCTCTTGAGCATATACTTAAAGGAGGCTCCATCCTAACATAAGAACACTTGCTCAACTATGCTCATTGAAATTTTTTTCATAATAGCCAGAACATAGAAACAACCAAGGTATCCCTCAATTTGAAGAATAAACAACAACAACAACAAAACTGTGGTACATTTACCCAATGGAAGATTACTCAACTGTTAAAAAATTATATCATGAAATTTGCAGGCACATGGATGAAACCAGAAAAATATCATCCTGAGTGAGGTAAACCAGACCCCAGGAAATGAATATGGTATGTATTCACTTATCAGTGGATATTGAATGTTAAGAAAATGATAATCAAGTTATAACCCACAGGTACAGAGAACTTAGATAAAAAGGAGGGCTCCAGGGGGAACAAGGATCTCCCTGGGAGGGGAAATTGAATAAATTTTGTGGGTTCACTGGGGGTGGATGAGGATATGAACATGAAGTATAAACATTAAATTATAAATATTCTAAAACAACTTCAGAACATATTATTACTAAGAAACTAAAGGACTACCATATTCTTCTGGAAATCATATGTTTTAAGGAAAAAGGTGCCAAGCACAAGCAACCCGTTTTCTAGAGTAAGAATACTTTTATTATCACAAAACTACAGGTAACCAGAATTCCTGACATATGAAGTTTGTTGAAAAGTGACTAGAATTTTTGAGCAATATTTTACAGGATCTTTACTGATATCCAAATTTGTGAAACCACCAAAATACATGAAAACTATAAAATAATTCTTTCATGTAAGTGCCAATAAATGACAAAATTGGAATGCATAAAGTAGTAATTTTAATTTGATTTTAATTAATTTATTATTAAGTTAATTTGTTTTTCCTACTGAAGTAAGCTATATTATGTAATTTTATGTGTCAAAATTACAGGAACGTAATTGTGAACTTGTCGAGAACAGTATGCAGCTGTTCCTGATTTACTTTATGTGTGAGTTTTCACTACACAATGTGATCATATGTTTAGAAACATATTTTCTTCCCTTACTGGATGATTTAATTCTAGGTGGAACTTATTCAGGCTTGTCTCTGTGCCCTCTGCTTTAGTAGGGATTTGCTCTCTGTCATGTATTCCGTGGACACCTCCTTCAGTATTAACTTCACATTATGTAAATGGAAATAAATGGAAATGCTTCTTAAAATGCTTGAACCAATCTTTGCTCAGAAAATTGCTCGCTTCAAATGTTGTGCTGGTATCTTTAGCACCTGTGGTTATGTGGAAATAGTTTTTAATGACTTCTGGCTTCTTAAATTATATTTCCATCCAGAATCACATGTTCCCTAAGCACAGCTTCATGCAACACATTCGTTATCTTCTCAACTGCCATGAATAATTCTCTTTCCAACTATGAAAAGTTCTGGGACAGACTCTGACACATTATGAAAAGTGATCTTTATTTCCATATGGAGAACATAAAGTTAACTGAATATCTTCCCTCATAGGAACCTCTATATCCTTCCTCCTTTAGTTTTGCAATTGTCATTTCTTTTTCAGATCTCTCAATAAATGCAATTTGAGTTTACTATGTGCTCAATATGATGTATCATTGTTTTGTTTATTTTAAATCTAAGTTAATAGAATATGACTAATAAACTGATATAGAAAAGGCATGTTGAAACATTGGTTTTTGTTCAGGTTTATTTATTAAATAAAACAAAACAATCCTGTACCAGTCTTAAACGTTCCCCAAAAGATACAAATAAGGACCTGCATAGGTATATGAACATACACACACATCACAGATGTTTTTGATCCTTGCTAAATACAAAACCACATTTTAGTTTCTCTGAATATGCAGAGTTTGGATTACTGTATTTAACACAGTCCTTTCACATAGGTTGGGAGAATTCTAAAGTGTCACCAAACCTTCTAACAAAAAGGAATAAAAGCGTAAGAAATTTTCACTGTTCCCAACGTGCATGGAATTATCTAGTGATGGGATCTACTGAAGTAAATTAGTAAAGTTACAGCAAATTTTTATTTCATTTTGACTTTACATTATTGTAAGTTTGACTTAAAAGTGAACTACTCTCTCAAAAAAAAAAAAACTCATTCAATGAGGCAATAGAATTTTTAACCGGCTTAACATAATCATTTACAGTTTTGTTCAAAGCTCTTTCACACTCCAAATCAAGAGGACCAGTCTCCAAACATCTTACAATAAAAAAAAATCTGCCAGGTTTTTAATTATATATTGCATTTCTGTAACTTGGTTTATAATGAAAGCTGATTTATAGCAGTTTTGAAATTGTTCTCCTGTATTCAAATGCTTTGAATTAGCAACATTTGCTTAGAAATATTTCAATGGAATATTAGAAAAGGTACACCAAATGGCTAAATCAAACTCTCCAGACAAGCTTCTAGTTTTGTTATCTAAGGCAGGTGAGGCAGTGAGCTCACATCTATACACAGGAGGCTGGGATTGCACTTCTAAATTTGGTATGCTACCAACCCCATTCACCAGGAGCTGCAACAGGATTTCCAGATGTCCAAGGATGCGTGCATGCTCTGGCGGAATCTTTTGTCACTTATATCAAAAGTGTTTCTGAGTTTAGTTTGTCAACGTCTTGATAATGTGGTGTTACTCACCTAGATATAGCTCACAGGATTTTTTTTTATTTAAGTCATTCCCTAATAAGAGCCAGTGATTCTCAAATATGAACTGCTGGAGGTGTTGGAAGCTGAATCACAATACTTGAGAACCCACATGATTAATTATATAACTCATAATGAATTATAGCTGTATGAGTAATGAATCTGGAATCAGAAGCATTATGTATGAGCAGTTATCTTCTCTCCAACCAAGCATTGTATATATATATATATTTCTCTTTTTTAAAATGGGCCATTTCCTTTAGAATGAGAGTGTGCAATGACAATAAATGGGTAAACATTTTCCACACACTTTTTTCTCTTCTTCAGAATGTGTTAGAGTCTTAGGTAAGGTCCAGGATTTTCATGTGGACACATTCTCCATAAAAATACTATGATTATGTCTTCCAGAGGTGGATAAAACAGTGGGAAAATCTTATTTATTTATTCAGTGAATATTCACTTATTATTTCTGACTTTTTCTTTATCCTTAAAGCATATGCTTTTCACTATCTAATATGAAAATCCCAAATGGGATTATGCTCCCTTAATAGTAAAGCAGAAAAAATGTCACAAATATAATTCTTTCTTTTTCTTTATTAAGAAAATTTTATTCATTTTACAGACCAACCACAGACCCTACTTTCTTCCTTCCTCCTCCCACCCCCCAAGCCCCCCCCCCCAACCCACTCCCCCATTCTCTTTTCTGAAGAGGCAAGCCGTGGGGAGTCAGCAGAGCCTGGTACATTCAGTTGAGGCAGGTCCAAGCCCCTCCCCCTGCATCATGGCTGTGCAAGGTGTCCCACCATAGGTAGTGGGCTCCAAAAAGACAGCTCATGCACCAGGAATAGGTCCTGATCCCACTTCCAGGGGCCCCTTAAATAGACCAAGCTAAACAACTGTCTCGCTGTTGCAGGGGATTAGTCCAGTCCCATGGGGGCTCCACAGCTATTGGTCTAAAGTTCATGAAGAAATAATATATGAAGATTTTTATAGATGAAATTAAACAAGAAATTAGATAAAAGTTTGCTAAGTAGAAATCACATAAATTGAGTATACAAAGAATGAGATGAGAATATTGCATAACGAGAGATTGCAAATAGCCCAAAGTTTAAATTATACACCAGAGTGCATAAAAGTTAATACACAAATATAGAGAGTCATTGTGACAACTGCTGCAACATATCATATTACCTAATAAACACTGAAATCCTGGAATATTGGACAGTTAGAAGAATATCCCAAATCACAAAAGGAAATGTTAAAGAATATTAAAGACAGCCAGTACTGAATTTTCCAAATATGATTAAAATACAACCCACAGACAAGTTAAGGACACTAAAACAAGTGAAACACCAAACCTGACAAGTGAGAAGAAAATCTAATCACAGCAGAGGAAAGTGATATGGATATACAAATGAATACAGATGAGAATTGGTGCTTATAATAAGAAACTTCAATAATGTGAAAGTGATTGTAATAGAATGACATGGATGGATAAGGCAAAATAAGTTAAAACATGGATGATAGATGATTGACAAATGAAAATTCTTTATTCTGAAAGTAAAATCCACTGAAATATTTTCAAAACAAGATGTGAAGATTTTATACCTGTAGACCTGAATTCCAAGACATTGGTTAAAATTCTTTAGGTGGAAGATTACCCCATTATGTTGGGCATCAGTGGTCTTGTTTTTATAATTATAAATAAATAAGTCACAATAAAAATCCAGAAATAGGTAAAGATGATGATTCTGAATACATGTTTATAGAGAATTTTTAAAAAATCATCTGAATTTAGTAGAGAAAAATAGAGACTAAAACAAAAGGTTTATTTTAACCAGATAAGAAAGAAACATTAAACAAAAAGAAAATGCATGTGTGTAAGAAAATAGCAAAGATGTAAACAAAACTAAAAGTCATAAATAAAATATACAATAGAGAGAAGTAATCACAGGGCTGAGATTAATCAATAGTAAAAACTAGCCCAATTTTTAAATCTCCTTTCAAAAATAAATGATAAGAGAAGGGAGGAGAGAAACTTCTCAAAACACAAGTCATGGAAATCGCAGCTTTCTTCCAGGAAATTATCTGATAAGCGTTCTCCACTTTCTAGTTATTTTCATAATTTATATCTTTCCCTTCACTTCTCTCCATCAGCGTCCTCCCCTCTTTGAGCCTCCTGTGCCCTTCTCAACCTTTTCTCCTTTTCTTCAGGGTCTCCTTTTTCCTTTACAAGAAATATATAGTAACAGCAGCAAGTCATGAAATAGTCTCCTAATTGTAGTTGGGCTCATACAATATCATCATATCCTTGACAAATATTCAACATGTGTAAAGAGAAAAAAAAGGTGGTCATTTATTGGCTTAAAGTCATGGAAGCAGGAATAACTTTTTACAGGTGAAAATGCCTACTATATCCTGTAATCAGGTAAAATAAACATAGCAATTACTACAGAAAATGTATACATTATTGGGTATCAGTTTTAGACATACATAATTCTCTCTATTCTTCCCTCCATCTCTCTCTCCTCCCTCTCTCTTCCTCTCTCTTTGTCTGTGTGTGTATGTGCTATGTGTGTGTGTGTGTGTGCTTGTGTGTGTGTGTGTGTGTGTGTGTGTGTGTGTGTGTGTGTGTGTGTGCTGTCTCTGTCTGCCTGATGTGTGTTGAAGAGGGTGTTCATGTATCACAGAATACATAAGGAAATCAGATGACAACCTCTGGTTTCGGTCTTTTGATACCCAACTTGACTGGTCATCTTCCCTTGCTGTTCATCTATGAACACAGTAGTTTAGCTCACTGTCAATTTTCTGAAGATTTTCCTATCTCTGAATTTTGATCAACCATGGGAGTCCTGGTAATATAGATATGCTGTATCGTGACTGCCTTTATATCAGTTCTGGGAATTTGAATTCAGGTCTCCACACTTGATTGACAAGTGCTTTACCCACAAAGCTATCTCCCTATCTACATTCAGCTTTTTTATTTTAACATGAGGAAGATTCCTTTACTACTTTCCAAATGAGCCTCTATAATTACTTTATTTAGAGTAAGCATGTCACCGAATACATCATTGTTTTATTTTTATTTTTTGATGTAATGATGTCTAAATTCGCTAGTTTATTTTTCTATCAAAATGAGCCATGCGATGGACACAGAACATTGCCAGTTAAGAAACACTATTTTGTACCACCATCCTTGCATATACCAGGAAAATTGCTGTTATTTAGATCTTCTGTGAGTACACACCTGAACTGCATTATCATAGTAGAAGTTAAATCAAGTATTAGTTGTTTTAATTCTTTGTTACATTCATTTTACTATTAATAGATTATGTCATGAAAGTACAATAGCAAATCTCACAATTTTAAAGGAACTTGGTAACAAAGTCATTCATCTCCTCTGTAATTCGTCTTCATCTTTTTTATCTTATATACATATTATCTTAAATATAAACATGCATATGTATGACTAATGAGATTGATTTCTTTGCACATAACACGTATAATTATGGATATTCAATTAGTTTTATTAAGACAGACATTAGGAGTTGTAAAAAAATTTAATCACATGAGATTCAGGAGGTACAAAATTATAATAGCTACTTACATATAAGCGGTTTTATTCTGCAGATGTACTAATACTAAAAAGATGATTTTGTTTGACCTAAATTTTATTGTAAAATAGAACCTTACAAATAAAAACATCACATATCCAAATTAGTTTAGCCAGACCTGAAGTTATAGGACACAGTGAATGTCTATACATTTAGAATAGACATTCAAAATGGAAGCTGTAGGGCTTTACATTAAGTTTTATATTTCCTGTATCAAATATTTTAGGCACTTATCTAACACCAAAACAAACAAAAATAATCTATGAAAGAAATAGAACTAGAAAACTAATTAGCTTTCATAAATCAAGTGCATTACCTACAGTCCTTCCTTACTCATCTCCTTTCATGTGTTTTTATCTTCATGTTATACTATAACTACACGTACATTTATATAAATAAGTATATATATTCATATATTTATATATAAATATATTCATATATACAATGCAAATATAATACATATTGAAATTTAATAGTCTTAATCCACATATATATTGATAGAAAAGCAGCTTTATTCCAATTCTTTGCTATAGTGAATAAAGCAGCAATAATTATGGGGGGGTGACAAATATCTCTACAGTAAATCTTGGAATTCTCTGGGTATATGGCCAGGAGAGAAAAAAATTGAGTTATATGGTAGTGCTACTTTTAACTTTTGAGAGATATCCAAACTGATTTCCACAGTGGTTGTATTAATTTTCTCCCCTCACCAACCTTGAGTAAGACTGTTTTCTCTCCAAACTTGTCCAACATTTGCTGTCAGATTTGTTGGTATAGCCATACTGACTGGGATGATGTGGTGAAATATTAACTCTTGAATTTTTATGGTATTTAAACAACACACAAAAAATTATTTTACATACTTATCTACTCCACAGTGGAAAAAAAACAGTTATATTCCTCTTCATGTACTTAGACAAATGGTATTATACCTTTCAATATACTTGCATTAAAAAATAGTCAAATATTGCATGCTTTCACTCAAATGCACAGCACAGATTTACAGTATGTGACAAAATATATGTGTGTATATGACATGAACACAGACGTAGACCTGTTTGAGGGGAGAAATCGATAATGTGTGGAAAACGACTTAAAAGTTTTCTTCATTGACTCTATGGGTGATAATTTCCTTTATCTTGTCTTCTTACTAAAACTCAGACACATTCATAGCTTTTTCATGATAAAAATACACAAAATGTTATTGAGATAGTTTCTTCATTTTGAATATCAGAAGATGGCAAGTCAGGGAGTCCAGGGATAATATTCATATCCAGCCTGTATTATGTTTATTAATATTTCTAAGGACAATTAAAGAGCAACCCTTCTACTCTATTAAATAGAACTAAAAAACAGGTTCTATCAGTAATGCTTTTTGCTACATTCTGAGTGGTCAACATGGTTTTATGGCTGCGTTAGGAAGCCACTGAATCATGATAATTGACTTCGACATGTAGGAAAGGACATATTGGATGTTCAGAGATTTAAAAATAGCACAAAATCAGAAATTGTAAAAAGCACCTGTCATACTAAAATGAAAACTGGAGTTAATAAGAAAATACTAATTTGTAATTAGACAGCTTGTTTTATTTTAAATTCTCTCTGCCCTAAATTTTTCTATTTGGCACTCCTTCCTGGAGCTTCCACTACCTTCTAGTAGTACCACAGGCTAAGGATCTATCTAACTTTCAACTCTGTCTTGTGGGGACATTTAAGACTAAAAACAATAATAAGATTGTTTGACTCCCAGATCTCAAGTCCATTACAGAGCTCATTCAGTTTATATCCAATGATTTCCCAAGCCTCAGGAGTTCTGCATAGTTCATAATTCCATGATTAAAATCTCCATCATGACTCAAAAAATTCCAAACAGACTCAAGTCAGTAGTGAACTCTGTAAAAATAAAGAAGAAAGTTCATACTTCAAAGATAAAATGGTCTAAGGCAAACATCCTTTTTTCTTTTCTTTTTTTGTTTTTATTTTTGTTTGTTTGCTTGTTTGTTTTTTGTTTTGTTTTTCAAGATAGGGATTCTCTGTGTAGCTCTGGCTATCTAGGAACTCAGAGATCTGCCTCCCAAGTGTTAGGCTTAAAGGCATGAACCATAATTGACTAGCATTTGATTTCTTTTCTTTCTTTCTTTCTTTCTTCCTTCCTTCCTTCCTTCCTT
>CABHPQ010174868.1:0-25239 GCA_902168405.1 Peromyscus aztecus | reverse complement strand
TTCTTTCTTTCTTCCTTCCTTCCTTCCTTCCTTCCTTCCTTTCTTTCATCTTTTCCTTCATTTTTTTTGGTGGGGGGGACATTTGAGACAAGGTTTCTCTGTGTAGCCCTGGGTGTCCTGGAACTTACCCTGTAGACCAGGCCGACCTTGAATCAGAGATCCACCTGCCTCTGCCTCGGTTGCTGGGATTAAAGGTGTGCACCACCGCTGCCACAGTATAAAACATCCTTATTCATAAGAAGAGTAGTAGGAACATTGAAATGAGAGTTCAGATACAATTGAGTCAAACACACAACAGAACAAGCATTAAATCTGAATTCCTCATGTCCAGTACCTGGTGCTGAGGGTTTAGCACTGCTGGGCTCAGCACATATGGCCACTCTTGGACTGTTTACTGGTTTGAACTTTAGCTTTTTCTGGAAGATTTTTCCATGCTCTTAGCATTTTTAACTTTCTGGATTCTCACTTTCACCTCCAGCTACACCCATGTCCACACTTGCCCAGCTTCCCTCATGCTGTCTGGGATCATATTCAAGTACTCTGGCACTGTCACACACTGTTTGACTTTTGAAGGGTCACTGGAAATCTCTAAGACTTTATTCTGTGTTTCTGCTAAAGTAAATAACAAAAATGTTGACAAGTTGTATCACCTTCATGAGCTATATCTGGGCAATATCTGGACCCAGATGAACCATGGCTTCTACCACAGCCTTCAATGGCCTTGAAGGCTGAACAAAGTGAAAACATTCCTGGGAAAATGAGTTGTTATGGAAACCTGCTGGAACAAGGAACACCAAGGCTGTCTCAAATGCAGTGTCTTTTCATTGAGTTTGTATTTTCTTCCCTTGAAAATGCAATCTGCACAGTTTTATCTATTAGAGAGATGCCTTGAAAGGACATCCTTCTAATAGCCCACATTTTTAAAAGACCATCATTTACCTTCCAACAGTGATACAGATTGGGGTTCAATCTGCTAAACCATGGGCATTAGATGATGTTTTAGATTCAAGCTACAGTAATAATGTAACTTTTATCAGCATTATTATGAAAATTCATATCCCAAACATTAGTATCTAGAGAGTAGTCTTAGACATGTCCTATTTCATAAACATTTTAAATATTGACCCTAACATATGTGTACATATGCATGTGCGTGCATTTGTACATGTTTCTATTTGAGGTGGAGGAGGAGGAAAAAGGGAGAGACGAGGGAGGGAAAACTGTGGTTGGTATGTAAAATAAAACAAATAAAGAAAAAAGAATAATGATACTATCAAAAATATTAAGTTTTATTATATATGTAAAATAAAGGCACAGGATCACACTTGGTAATAAGTAAGTCTGAGCTATTGACTACAAGCTTTGTTCAAGAGATCCAAAATCCCCAGAGTAAAGAATTTGGTGGAACATGAAAAGCACCTGGTTATGTGCTTAGCAAGGAGGTTGAAGTACATAGATAAAAGCAAAGAGGATATCATATTCAAATTTTATGTCAAGAAGTGATATGAAAGAATATAGTACTTTAAGGAATAATAAAAGCTAATGTGAAAATAGTTGAGAATACTGGGTTTTTGAAATAGAAGTAGTTCTTGAGCTGGAAAGTTACATAGAAAACACGGAAAGGAATTGAAGAATGGGTCATATGGTGATATTTTGTTTGTGCTTTAACAAAAAAAGCTTGCCTGAAAATTAGAGGGCAAAGCTAGCCCCTAGATAACCATAGAGGCCAGGCTGTGATGGCACAAACCTTTAATCCCAGCACTTGGGAGGAGAAGCAGGAAGATCAGGCGTTCAAGGCCACCCTGGGCTACACAAAATTGAATCTGTCTAAACGAGAAACAGAGTCAGACAGTGGTGGTGGCTCACACTTTTAATCCCAGCACTAGGGAAGTGGAAACAGGAATATAAAGTGGATGGAGACAGAATCTCAGCCATTGAGTCTGAGGATTCATAGAGACAGGACTTTGTCCCTTTCAGGCTGAGGATTTGGTGGAGGTAAGAACTCTCTCTAGAGGCTGACTTGTTTACTAATCTTTCAGCTTTTACCCCAGTATCTGGCTCCAGGTTTTTATTATTAAGACCAAATAGGATTCATAATACAGGGTAATAAGTGGTTTATCTGAACACAATGAAGAACTCCAGAGTTTTCATCAAAGGGTAAAATTTTCAGAAGATCTTCCCATGCTGGAGAAACAGACAACTTAAACTTGAGATGGAGTTCATTGTGTTCTTCCCTTGTAGCATTATGGGGACAGAGAACAGTTCATGCAGTTTGTGCAATACTAGAGAGATTCTTTCATTTTCATAAATGTTATTTGCAGGTTTGAAATTGAATGTTAAAGTGAAAGGCTATAGAATAAAGCCATTCATCAACCTGTGGGAATTGTCAGTGTTAGGAATGTTAAAATTTGTTAGTATTTTTTTACAAAAAAAAATGGTTTTTCTGTGTAATGCCACTTGATCACTTGGTAAGGAACATATGCCTCATGCCTAGAGAAATTAGCTTGTGACTTAGTTACCCTGAGTGTATTCAAAATGATTAGTCAAAGATGGATGAGCGACATTAGTGGAAAAAAAGAAACTATTTGGGTACAGGTAACAGAAGCAAGAGGAAGCTAGATTTTATTATACTTTAATTTGAAGTAGAAAAATGTTGTGAATCTGACTTTGGCCATTTCTGTCATAACTGAGAAAGTGCATTGACTTTGTTAACCTAGTTTGAGACTGCATACTGTTACTTATAATTGAAAATGTCCTAGGATGCATATTTCATAAAGAAAACCAAATTTATTCAATGTCAGATTTCAATTATGTTTTATTTGTATATTTGAATATTTATACAATTTTATAAATATATATGACATAATTCAAATTAGCATTATTTATAATAAAGAAAATAATCTTTACAAGTTAGATCCAATATGTTTAAAATCACAAATCATAAAAAATATATTCTTAATATCTGTTTCTATAATTCTTGTGCTGGAAGTGTAGAAATGAGATAAAATCACTAATTTTAGCAATTTAAAGTCACATCCTAATGACTTAGAGAACAATCTCTGACATATGAAAATGCATGAAATTTATTTTTCTGTATTTAGTCAAGAGCCTCCACTTCAGCCTTGATATTGAAGCCTGTCTAAACACTAGATTAAAAACTTTTTCTCCAAAGCAGAGCAACCTTTTAAATGTGATATTTGCATTCCATAGGAGATTAGTGCAAAAGCCTTGGGATTTCCTGAGCATTTTGTAGAGACTGTTTTGAAGGGCCCAGTGTGCATCACTGTATTTCAGGTGACATATTTCACACTGTCTCATGAATTAAATATCACATTATGTCCACACAATTAAATACCACAAATATGCCCACATTGTAACGATGCATTCATTGAACCCACTTGGACAGTTCACCATGTGGTCAGAAAGAACACAGGAGAAATGTGTCACGATATCAAAATTAATGATGTCCTTTATCTCCCTAGAGAGTATAGCAAGGATTGCCCTTCTCAAAACACTGGATATCATCTATTATGATATCCTGTCAGCATTATTCATTAAATGGTAATGAATAAATAGTAATGAGATAGTAATGAAGTCTGTCTCAATTACAATAGATGTATTAAGTCAATAGGAACGAGAGTCTACAAATGTATCATTCATGTTTCCTCAACATTGTAAGTCATCAAAGCTGATTTTACAGGACAGAAAGCACAAAATCCATTTAAATTGCATGTTTTAATTTTAGGTTATTTTATTATATTAATACCAAGAGTGTAACAAAATTAATATTTAATCTTAGCTTAACATTTTATTTTGTTCTTAAGGCTCCATGGAATAGAAATTCCACTGATGTTTCATTTAGAGCTATTATTTTAAAAGTTGTGCTTATTCAACCACATATCAAATGGAAAAATACAAATGTTTTAGATGAGTTATTTTTGTGTCCCCATTTGTTTGCTTAGGGACCAAGACTATATCAACCATCAAAAATCACTGGTAGGACTAACATTTAGCAAAGAAAATTAAGTGAGGGCAAAAGGGAATCACAAGTTTTGAGTTTATTCATAAAACTTTCTGTAGAGTTGTACTGTTTGGTAATCACATGCAAATACATTGCTTTGTTATTCATTTAATGATAAACAGATGGTAGGATCACGAACTACATATTTTATCATATTAATTTTCTCTTATATAATAAAGTTTTTCTTAAAAAACTTTAAATGAAAAATTTTCTCTGCCAATGAAGACTGACTTAAAGTGTAGATAATATACATGAACACAAAATCACCTGACAATTATACTCATTTATAATATGCAGTTATAAACAAAACATTGTTTGAGTGCCTCAGTAAGATTCTGATAAATGCAAGAGCAAAACACATCTCTGAACTGTGAATTTGATGAAGCAGTTTCCACTTTAGGCACAAAAGTATATTTTTTCCCTTCACAGACTAACTTCTTGGAAATAAAATAGCTGTTTTATGTTCCACTGTCATTCCCAGTAACTGTTTTGTTATTCCCAGCAACTACAGTACAGGAGTTGTTTGTATGAATGACATGTCTACAAAAGAAATTAGTATTTATCTTTTTGTTAAATATGAAGGATTTAATTTCAACATACTCATTGAACAACAGTATTAATCTGTTTATGACAGTTTTGTCTTTCTTATTCTTGTTATAGGATATCGAAAGACAAAAAGAAGAAAACTCACAAAATCTACATAATTGTACTTAGCTCCTAAAGGGATATTGAGGTATGCAGTTAGTCTGAAGATATAAGAAGTCTGCAGTGAAGGAGCAAACAGTAGTTCTGCCCCCAAAACTGATAGAACTTTGTACTATGGAGAAGGTGGTGTGGCCCACTAACAAGGAACATGCTGCTGTGTGGATGTCTGTGTCCCAGCAAGGAATCTTATTCATTCCTATCCCCAAGATGGCAGCATTATGAGGTAGTACTTGGGGAAGACAGTTAGATCACCAAATGTTTATATTGCAGGATTTCAAAGGAGGCACTATCTTGTAGGGTTTCTCTCAGACTGCATTTCTGTAACAAAGCAGTAGTATTTTGTTTTTTCCTAGGTCCCTGGATTATCTGGTCTCCAGTTATTGCCCACCACAGCAGATGGAGTTGCTGTTTACCTTTCTTCTTTGGTAGTGTTCAAAGTACCTTCAAGTACCATGAGTACTAGTCCATAGGGGTGAAGGCTCTAGATAGGCACTAGCTCAACTTTGTCACGTTTGATGAATTATGTAGGCTTTGTCTTTAGCAGTAGTGCCTAACTGTCAGTTTGTGGAGAGAAACCACAACTGGTTTCTCTTGGTAATAGCCTTCAATGCTTGGGGGTTCCTATATCACAGGCACTAAGGACAACAATTAATAAATGGGACCTCAGGAAACTGATATACTTGTGTAGGGCAAAGGACACCATCACTTGGACAAAGCAGCAGATTAGAGAATAGGAAAAGATTTTTGCCAGCTACGCACCCTATATAGGACTAATATCTAAAATATATAAGAACTAGAAAGCAATCATTCTGAATGAGGTAACCAGATCCAGAATGACAAATATGCTATGTATTAACTTTTATGTGGACTTTAGCTGTTACGCCTTTGATAAGCAAGCTACAATTCATATAACCACAGATAGTAGGTATAGAACATGGGAATATGGGGCAGGATATAGCTCCCTAGGGAGGGGAAATAGAGTAGCTAGTTATGAATGAATAGGGGAAACAAGGAAGAAAGGATCAATTAGGGAGTGGTAGAAAAATGGGGAAGAGAACGAGAATACCAAGAGACACATGTATGAATGCAATCTAAATGTAATTGTCAAATAATGGAAAAGACAGACCCAAATATACATATCTAGTCACCAAATGAAGTTTCCAGTGCAAGGAACTGGTTAAATTTAGTTGAGCTGTTGGCCAAAAACTCCTTTTCTACTGGAATCTGGGAACATTGGCATATTTGTTCCACTTTCTTCAGGCTCGACATAATATTTAGGAGTTAATGGATCTATATAACCTTAAAGGGTGCACAGATGCTTCATATTCAAAGGTGTGGGCTATAAACTGAACTTGAAGCCAAATTTTCTATATTAACACAAGTCCAATTTGAAAACACCCAACAATGGAAAAGATATTGTCATGGAGTAAGGTGATAGCTAGTAAAAATCAGGTAATCATAAAAACACTTTAAAATAATATAAATGTGGGAAATTTTCATAGCCTAACACACCTATGTAACATGGCCAAATCCTTTAAGATAATAAGGTTTCTAATCAAGAGGAAATCCTTTGTATCTAGATTCTCTAGAGGAACAGAACTGGCTGAATGTGTATATATATATATATAAATACAGGGGATTCATTAGAATAGCTTCTAGGCTATCACCTAGTTAGTTCAACAATGGCTGTCTTCCGAGGGAAAAGGAAGGAATTTGGTGGTTGTTTAATCCACGAGGGTAGATGTCTCCGCAGTTACAATCTGCTGCTGAAATCCTATAAGGATTTCCAGAGAACTGTTGGTTTTCAGTCAACATCAGAATTCCAAAGAAGGAGGTTCTAATGCTAGTTCAGGGGGTGCCTCATCAACATCAGCAGAGTAGATGAACTGGTCAGTGAGACTGAGAGCAAGAAGGCAAAAAGGGAAAGCTTCCCTCTTCCATGTCATCTTAAAAATATTTTTAAGACTATAATATAATTACATAATTTCCCCCTCCCCTTTGTTTCTTCTAAATCCTTCTCTTTTAAATCTGTGATCTCCTTTTTCATTAACTGTTGTTACATGCATATGATGTACATCATTCCTAAATACATAAATGCAATGATCAATCAATATTATGTTGCTTGTAGGTGTGTTTTCATATGGGCTGCCACTAGAGAGTATGGCCCATCTTTAAAGTGAATCTTCCCACCTGAAATGTTTCAATCAAGAAAATCCCTCATGAGCTTGCCCAACTGCTTGAATTTTAGTTGATTCCATATTTAGTCAAGATGACACCAAGGTTAACTATGACATCCTTATATGCATACTAATATCATATTTAAATAAAGGGATTATATATCAGAAATTAAAACATTATTAAAACAGATGGTCTAATGAGTCCTTGGATGGTACCCACTGCTTGTTTTAGATTAATAAAATCAGCCTTTGTATCCTGGCTAAGGATGCATTGGAATCTTTCAAAGAAGATAGAAATTAAGGTCTCAATATAAATTATTTCATATCTACTAGGTATATATAGTGTTATGAAGATGTCAGTCAAGGATTTGTGTAGACAGACAGTATTTCAGTAAGAGGGAAAGGAAGTAAAATGAACTTAACAAAATTTTATTAGGATCCAACAAAAAAGAGATGGGGTAAAATCCAGAACCTAGTAACAACACTGCGGGTTGATTGAGTAAATAGAGAAGGGGTTGGCATTGCTTATAGAAACCTTGGGACACATCACAAAACAAGGATTGGATTGCTACTAAAGACTGGTACTAATTAATCCTTACCATTACAAAGGTTAAGACCTTTGAGTGTTCCCACAACTCAAGGGGCTGTAGGGGCTGTAGGGGCTGTAGGGGCTGAAGAGGTAGGGGGCACGAAAGGAGCTGCAGGGAGGAAAGGGAATGGGGAAGTGATGTAATTATGTTTCTAATTCTTGTTTAGAAACTTTATTACCTCAAAATACAAATAAACATAATGTAATCACAAATTACACTTCAAGTATTCAACTTGCAAAAAAATTCATTGCATTCTTTTAGATGTTTATAATACTCAAGTAGCATAGCTATAAAAATTCTATACCTAAGCAGGTACTTAGCTAATTCATTTATCTCAGTATTCATCTACTTTTTATTGCATGTATACAATCAAATTATTAATAAAATCAGAAATATTTCCTTTGAGTACTACAGTGTAATTTATATTTACTTTACTTTAATTGTGTGTGTTTGTATACGTGTGTATGTATGTGTGTGCATGTGATATATGTACTTAAGTGCAGCTGTCTACAAAGGCCAGAAGATGACAGATACCCTGAAACTCAATTTACAGGTGATCATGAACTGACCAACATGGGTGCTGGGAAGCAAATTAGGGTCCTTTGAAAAGCCAGCAAGTGTTCTTAATCACCAAATCATATCTTTAGCCCCTACAATGTACAATAACTTATAGACATGTCATCCTTCAACATTTGAACATGTAAGATGACACTGCACCTGCTTTGATGTTTTTAAAGAAGGTCTCACCTTGTAGTTCTGGGTGGCCTGGCATTCACTATGTAGACCAGACTGGCCTTGAACTCACGGCACTCTGCCTGCCTGTGTGAAGTTACTCATAAATAAACTATTTGAAGTTCTTAATTTATTTTGTGTTTCCTTCCAAATAAAACTGTTTTAATTTACCCATGATTTTATTTTACATTGCCATATGATTTAGTCTGAAATATTCCATTTGCAAAGTTAAAAGTGATAAAGGAAAGTATGCAATTTTCATGTACAAACCCAAATCCATAGGATTCTTTAACCAAATGATGAGAAAGTCTTCTTTACTAGCCTGTGAATATCACTGAATTAGGGGTAAGACTGATACTTGGCTTTGTATTTCACTGGGTAGGTATTTACATTTCAAGCTAATGACACATACCGTGGTAACCTGTGGTTGGCAGAGACTTTTATTTAATAACCCATATCCTCTGGGAGCTGCGTTGGTTCCCAGATGTATTATTTCTGTCAAAACTCCTATTTTTTGTTATTGTTGTTTGAATTAGTTTACAAACTAGTTGGGGTTTTATAAAGCTTCTTCATGCACCTTTAATTTTGGAACACATCATTCCTCTTCTTCTCCTTCCTGCCTGATTTTGAAATGAAATCCCGTGCATTTTACTGTAAACATAGTCTGTATCCAAGACTAGGGAAGTCTTAGACCAAGGACACCACATTTTAATGCTATGTTGTTGTTGTTGAATGGTCGTGGTGTCAACCTGTCTTCTGTGTTTATATCCATGTAGCTGTGATGCTCAACCTTTGGCAGAGAAAATTTAATGAAATACTTAGTGGTTAGTGCAGAGAATCATCATTCTTTAAAGTCTGATAGTAAGTGACTATGAGTGTTTAGCTGCAGATGGAACATTTGTATTATTATCTATAAACCCATGGGAAGAAAAGGAGGGAAAAATAAGAGCTGAATGATGAAGTAAAGTCTGGTAAATGCAGTCCTCTAAACATGGCATACCTGTTGCACACATGAACTCGGCAACTGTTAACTGCAGAAGACCTGCACAAGTCGGACTATTTAAACATTCCTGTATTGGGTTTACTTGGTTATCACACTGGTTCTAAATTTATCTGCAAATGCTTTAAGGCAGAGAATTTCAATTCACAATCAAATAAATGTATCAAAGCAGCATGAAATATGTTTGAGGCACTTGCTAGCATGTGAAAATCATGAAAATTCTGGGGAAGGAGGAGTCTCTTTTCTTTGGAGGGATGGTCACTTTCATATTTCCCAAACTTTCCCTGGTACATGACCTCCTCATATCCATATTCATATAGGGCAGCATTAATTGGAGTCAGTAGATCATATATGTGTGCATGTGTGCATGCATGTGTATTTGAAGCTGGAAGGGAGATATATAAATATGTAGGGAAGGAGAGATGGAGGTAAAGGAAGGGGATTTGATTAAGATGTAATGCATACATTTATGAGATTTTTAAGAATAAATGCAAAATTATCACAAACTCTATGTCCACCTAACATTGTGATGCACAATAAATGGAGTAACTGAACAATACTTTTGTATAATGCCATGATGGTTTAAAACATATGTAGAATATGCTATGTTGATCAGAAATATATTTCTAGGAGTGAGCAAGGAATGTTTTTAGGTTTGACACTAACATCTCTTTAAAGGAAGATAGAATGCCTCATACTTCAGGAAATTTTCACTTCCCTTGATCTATCAGCTCACAAAAATTAGGCAGCGTGTGAGATTACATATTTTTTGCCAGGCAAGTTGTTTGAACATCTCTGACACAACCCACACTGAGTGACATTACTATTCTTGTTAGTAGGAAAATCTTTCAAGGGTGAAAATTCTGGATAAACATTTAAGGGTAGCAACGTGTGCTGTGGGATGTTCTGTATGGCAAATGTGTTGCTCTGGTTGGTCAATAAATAAAACACTGATTGGCCAGTGGCCAGGCAGGAAGTATAGGCAGGACTAACAGAGAGGAGAAAAGAACAGGAAGGTGGAAGGAGACACTGCCAGCCACTGCCAGGGCAAGCAGCATGTAAAGATGTCGGTAAGCCACGAGCCACGTGGCAAGGTATAGATTTATAGAAATGGATTAATTTAAGATATAAGGACAGTTAGCAAGAAGCCTGCCATGGCCATACAGTTTGTAAGCAATATAAGTCTCTGTGTTTACTTGGTTGGGTCTGAGCGGCTGTGGGACTGGCAGGTGAGAGAGATTTGTCCTGACTGTGGGCCAGGCAGGAAAACTCTAGCTACAAATGTGGGTTTGATAGGTTTAAAAATACCCCGTGGTAATGATTAGAACCAGAAAAAAAATGCACACTAAAACATATCCTGAAAGCCAGACTCAGGTGTACTTTTTTCAAAAGACTAGTGTTTCAGGCTATTTGGATTAATATGCATTATACCTGCTCCACAGATTAAGCTAAAGCACCTGGGATACGGATGGCCATGAAGCACCTTATCTGGACGCCGCAGGTACCTTGAGTCGTTTGCCACCTGCGACATGATTGTCATTCTACTCTGGTGTAGGCAGTGGTACAGGAGCTAAAACCATCTCCTCTCCTTCCCTTCATTTCCCACAGAGAAATGCAAGGCAATGCAGCCTATTTTTAAAACAATACTGTTTCCCTGTATTTAGACAGGAAAATGCACACGTAATTCAGAGCCAGCTAATGTATCCTTCACCAGAAATTGGAACAATTATTGTCTATAGGGAGGGACAAGAGCAGAATTAAATGTGGATACCAAGGGAGACTTTTTCTACATTGTTAATTAGATTTCTTTGGTGCCTTTCTGGATCAAAATCACTCATTCAATATTATGATCACTTCTTAAAATATATTTTGGTTTTCTTCTATACAATGAAACAAGGGTTCAGCTGAAAAATTAGGGAGTAGATTGGAAAATATCTTGACTCAGTATTTAGACAGTTGAGGAAAACATTGGTAAATATGAATATATATATATATACATATATAAAAAGTCTGTGTGTGAATGAATTTTATGATGAAAGTGAGATATAATGTGGGGAGGGATATATATGAAAATATTTTGCCTGTTTTGAGATTAGATTTCAGGAATGTGTGTATTTTCTGTATGCTTGTTACAGTATACTTACATTTTATATATAAAATGATAATGGATCACATTTTTTCTTTTTTTTTTTGGCAGGAGTTTTCTAGAAAGTTTTCTGTGTTCCTAAAACCCCATGTTTTTCAATGACTCTTTGCTTTCACTTGGCTTCATCTGTGCAAAGTTCACTGATTGTTTCTAAGAGTCACACACCAGAGTCTCCTTTTAGAAAAAAAAAACCTGTCAAAGACTTAGGACTATATTTATAATAATAAATTTGTTTGTATGTATCTTTAATTTTTATTATTTCTATAGTCATTTAGCCCATATCTACTGAATCTCTATCCTGTTTTCAGTGCCTGAGTGTAGAAATAAGGAAAATAAACAGAACTTTTGTTATCATTAAGCTTATACTCTAGTGGGTAGAAATAAAAAATAAAAATAAAGGAACAATTTTAAAGAAAAATAAAGGAGTGGGAGTGAACAAAGTTAAAATCAGTAAGGAAATTAGCATGATAAAAATGAACTAAATCAAAATATTTATCAGAAAATCAAACTATAGAACATTAACCTGCTTCATAGTGACTTCATAGTGGATCTGATAGTTTATGAGAAATTTCTAATAAAGCAAAGCACACCAAGAGAAATTCCAAGGGGAAAAGAATTCAATATAAATGAATATAATACACAAAATGTCATCTTAGAAGTCTATGAGATACTCAGAATAGTGGGGAATATGAAAATCCTTTGAGAAAAGCAGAGGGACACTTCCCCAATTTATTAAACTCAAATTTATTGAAAACATATTTTGTGAGAATTACTGAACTTCAGAAAGATATGCAGACATACCAATATGATGCTGATGAATTCCTAAAATCGAAAACTAAAGACTAAACAAAGAATTTGGAAGAAAAATAACGTACTGCATGCAGGAAATGGAATAACTAATTATGCAAAAGTCTCAGATAACTTCTAAGCATTTAACTAGTAAGGAACATATCTTACAACAATATGATTTTTCAGAACATGAAAAAAAAAATCTGGTCACCTAAACTTGGAGATATTTGGAAACTAAGAAATGGACTTGCTTTTACTAATATCAGTAACTAATTCATAACAAAAATTCAAATTCAAGTATTACAAAGATAACCTACTGGCAAATGCATGATCTATAGATGATGATTAGGAATCCATGTTCATAGAGAAATTTACAGAATCCTATGAATTAACAGAGAAGAATAGCAAGTAAAACCAAAGGTCTATTTTAACAAGATAAAAGGAAAACACAGTAAAGTAAAAAGGAAGTGAATATGAACAGGAAAATAGTGAAGATGCAAACAAAATTAAGAAGTCAAAAACAAAGTATGCAATAGTGAGTAGTCACAAAGCTGAAATTAATTTGTAAAATGCTTTGGAAATGATGAGAGAGAGAAGAGAATTTCTTTTCAAAAATCAAGTCATGGAAATTGTAGCATTCATCTGTAAAATGGTCTGATCAGCATTTTCTGCTTTCTAGTTTGTTTCATAATTTATTCACTTTCCCCTCTCTTCCCTCCACCATCCACCCCTCCTTTCTTCTTGCCCTCCCTCCCAACCTTTCTTCTTTTTCTTCCCTTTCTCTTATTGTTCATTTATAATAATATGATTAGCAATAATCAATAACAATAGTAAGTGTTGTCATAAGATATTTCACCTAATTGGAATTTTTCTCCACCCAATATCATTATTTCTTACATTAACATTCATCATTTCTGAAGAGAGAAGAGTAGTGGTGATTTATTCTCTCAAAGTCATGAAAGCAGGAACAACTTTTAAAGGTGAAAAATAACCCACTGTATCTTGCAACTAGGCAAAATAAATATAACAAAAACTATAAGAGAAATGCATACTTTATTGGGCATCAGTTGCGTACATGCATCTCTCACTCTATTCCCCCTCTTCTCGTGTGTGTGTGTGTGTGTGTGTGTGTGTGTGTGTGTGTGTGGTGGGGTGTTGTCTGTGACTGACTGATGTGTGTGCAAGAGTGTTCTTGTGCCACAGTACGCATATGGAGATCAGATGACAATCTCTGGTTTTGACCTTTTCCCCACCCCTCACCTTGGTTAGTCTGGTTCTCTTGCTGATCACCTATGAATGCAGCAGGTTATCTCACTGTCAAGCACCTGAAGATTTTCTGTCTCTGCATTTTGACCAACCATAGGAGGCCTGGTATTGTAGATATGACCTATCATCCCTGGCATAAAGTGGGTTCTGGAAATTTGAACTCAGGACCTCACAATTGAATGACAAATACTTTACTCACTTAGCTATCGCCCAAACCCACATACAGATATTTTAGTGAGAAATATTTTCTTATTACATTCTGAAACAAGTCTCCACGATTAAGGGTTTAAGTGAAAATTTTACTTTATTTACACTAAGCAGATCTCTGAAGACATCATTGTTTTATCTTCTTTGATGTAATGATGTCTGCTTTCACTGGTTTCTTTGTATATCAAAAGGAAAGATATGATTGATATACAGAACATTGTTGGCTAAGATCTACTAGTATGTAGCACTGTATGTGCTAGGGAAACATGTTGTTATTTATATCGTCTGTGAGTACACCCCTTAGCTCTAGTATTATAGTGGATGATAAAAATCAGTAGCAATTGTTTTAGTTTCTTGATTCATTTTACTATTAATAGCTGATGTCATGAAAATAAAATGGCAAACCTCACAATTATGTAGGAACTGGTATAACAAGATCATTTATCTCCTAAAGTAATTCATCTTTTTACCTTTCCATATGTATGTGTTTTATTATGGATAGTCATTTATTTACCTATGTTAAGATGTACATTAGGAGTTGGAATAAAGATCTTGTCACATGAAGATCAAGAGGTACAAAGTTATAAAGAGCTATTTATACTTGAGTGGTTTTGTTTTTCAGAAGTATTAAAACCATGTAGGTTTTTAATATATAAATTTTATTGTAAAAAAATACTTACCAATAAATAAAACATCACACACCCTTGTTAGCCAGACCTGAAGTCTATACCATGCTATGAATGTCTATAAACTTAGACTAGGCATTCAGAAAGGAATCTATGGAGTATCACATTAAATTTTACACTTCCAGTATCAAATATATCTTAAGCACTTACCCAACACAGAAGCCAAATAACCCATGACAGAATTAGAACTAGAAAAATAATTGATTTTATATTCCCTTTCATAGCTCGTGTCCATTACCTACATTCCATCCTTCTACATTCCCTTATATTTAGACTTTTGTGTTTAATTTACTGCAATTTAACTGACCCATATGTACATTTGTTTACATATATACATATAGCATAAGCTACATTGCACACATGCGAAAGAACATTTTTCCTAAGATTGTGTGACTTCACTTTATATGATATAAGTAATCTATTTTCATGTAATTTTAAGTGCATCTTTAGTGCTGAGTGGTATATATATATATATATATATATATATATATATATATATATATATATCATGTAGATTCCATTTTTTGCTGTTGTGAATAATCAATAAATATGATGAAGGTGAAAATATCTCTATACTAATGTTTGGAATTCTCTGAGTATATGAGTATATGACCAGGAGTAAAATATATGAGTCATATGGTGGTGCTAATTTTTTGAGAGATCTCCAAACTGTTTTCCACAGTGGCTATATTAATTTTCAGCCTTCATCAACATTGAACAGAAGTTCTTTTCTCCACAACCTGTCCAACCTTTGTTCAGATTTGCTGATTATAGCTCTTTTGACTGGAACGAGGTAGTGATTTACACAACCCCAAATTTTGTTTTAGAAGCTTATCTATTCTACAGTTTTAAAATAGTTAATAACTTCTTCATGTACTTTGAGAGTGTTTTTATACCTTTCAGAGAATTTGCAATAAAAAATAAAGTCAAATATTGCCTGCTTTCTTCAAATGCTTAGTTTAGATTTACAATATATGATAAAATATGCATGTGTGTACAACATGATTTCACAACCAGGATGGTTTGAAGGGAGAAAGAGAACTAATGAGAGACTAGAGGAAGGATAGGGGAGGAGAAGAAGAGAAAGTATGAGAAGGGTACAAAATGCTATGAATCAAATGCCACAATGAAGACCATTATTTATTATTATTTATTATTATTATTATTATTAATTTTTAAAATTTATTTTATATACCAACCACATTTTCCCCTCCCCCTCCCCCCAACCCCTCCTCCCACCTCCTTTCCATCCCCACCCCCATCTACTCCTCAGAAAGTGTAAGGACTCCCATGGGAGTCAGCAATACATGGCATAGGAAGTTGAGGCAGGACTAAGCTCCTCCCCATTGCATCAAGGCTGAGTGAGGCATGCCTCTACAGGGAACAGTTTCCAAAAAGCCAGCTCATATGCCAGGGACAGATCCTGGTCCCACAGCTAAAGTCCCAACAAACAAACCAAGATAAAACTGTCACCCACATGCAGAGAGCCTAGGTCAGTCCAATGCAGGTTTCCCAGCTGTTGGTTTAGAGTCCATAAGCTCCCATGAGCTGGAGTCAGTTGTCGATGTTTGTTTCCATATAGTGATCTTCACGCCCCCTGGCTCCTACAATCCTTCCTCCCTCTCTTCAACAGGACTCCTAGAACTCAGCCCAATGCTTGGTTCTGGATCTCTGTGTTTGCTTCCATCACTTACAAATGAAGGTTCCATGATGATAATTAGATTAGTCACCAATCTGATTAGCAGGGAAGGCCAGTTCAGGCACCCTCTCCACTATTGCTAGGAGGAATACCACTACTTTTATATTAACTAAAAATTAATAATACTCTTTAAAAAAGAACTAGAAATAACAGTAAAATCTAACAGGGAGTTATGGTAACTATATGTGATCTGAAAGCTTAAACAAAATAGGTTTGGATACCATGACTTCTAAATGTTAAAAACAGAACAATGCCCAATAAGTTTGTTCTGTAAGAAACAATAGATTATAGAAGTACAAGGGGTCAAAAAAATGGATATCTTAGAAAAACTTCAAAATCAGTTATTTGATTTATTAAACAATTAGATATGATTTAATATTTGATTGAATTATCAACTAGATAATAACAAGATATCTGATTTGAAAAATCCAACCAGATTATAAAAAAAGAATTACTAAAATCAACTTAAAATAATTCATTTTTGAAAACATCTAGAAAAATGAAAACTTAATAACCATAATTTAACTAGTAGTATAAACCTTTTAAATATATCAACTCATGTAGTACATTGACCAAGAAACAGTGTAGGGTATAATTGCTGGAGATAAGTGTACAACATCTGGCATGTCTCCCATCATCCTGGCTTTTTCCTGGTGGCATTTTCAAGAATCTCAGGCTGATCCAGAGAGCTTCACTACCCTAAAGTGTTGGCAATCAGAGTTGGGGGTGCTTAACTGATCATAAATTTAAGTTTAGTGTTCTCACTATGTGTGAGAGCCATGCGAAAAAATGAAGCCCAAATATTTACACAGTATTCTCTGTAAACACTAGATACTAGGCTGCATAGAAACCATGGATATCAACTTCACTGCTTCCTGAGCTGCAGTCTGTTAAGGAGGATGTTCTACCTGTGACCCTTCAGAAAGGCCCATCTTCAGTAATGACAGCTGCATACAGAAATTACCTAGAAAGCTCACACATTAGTGGCTAAAGTGAACCACCTCTTGAGTAAAGGCTTTTTGGGGCCCCACATTAGCAAATCTTGAAAACAGAATCCAAATCATCTGTCCACTCAGCAAGAAAATCCTGTTAAGAAATGGCAGTATACCCTTCAAATAATGATGCTGATTTCACAACTGAAAACTTCATACTGACCAAGAGCAAGTAAATTTAATAAGTCCCAATGAGAAGAAAAATATGTGGAACGACAGCTTCACACACACACACACACACACACACACACACACACACACACACACAAAACCACCACCACCAATAACAACACAGCAACAACAAATAATATGGTACTTTAAATCCAAACTTAAAATATCATGAGATGGAAATTATCAATAAAGAACAAGGTTGCTGGATTTATGATTTTGATATAGGAAATGTGAATTCCCAAAATCATAATAAACCTGAAAATAGGTATAAGACATTAAAAAATAAAATGAAAGGTAAACAAACTAGAAAATGGTGATTACAATAACATTATAGTCATGGCCATATATTTAAGAATCTCAGACTTCTTTTCTGTGTCTTCTAAAAATATTACCTAGATTCTCCTACATTAGTTTACTAAGAGAAATTTTTGTGATCTTATGTAAACCACACTATATAAGTTCCTTACTGCTGAGCATTTTCTCTAATGTTACCTCAATGAGATTCATTCCTTTTATTTCATGCTGCATTGCTTCCTGATAATATCCAATCACATACTGTGTGGTTGTTTTGTAGTGGATTTACTAATTTACTGATAAAGACAAGCAGAATTTTATTCTAGCTAGAAGCTACTATAAGTTTATTATAAAAACTTGTGCATATTTTGTATAATTTTAATATTAAAATGTACAATAATAGAATGAATATCTAAATATGGAATAGCTGGGATCCAGTATTTGCATATTTCACATATGTAGAACATTCACAACAGCTCTTCAAAAATAATTTAAAGTACAATGTTGGGCTACTTAGATCACTTGGACACATCCATCTGACAATGTGTCATCTCACTATCATTTGTCTATCTCTTAGGTTCCCATCTAGAAATATTTTTGTCAGATTATCTCATAATCTTTCAAAATTTTATTTCCTCTTCAACTGAAGATATTGGACATTTGGTGATATCTTTGGGCAAGTACCTATTAAATATTTTGTTTACTTTTTCATTTACAAATAGAAAGTTTTATTCTACTTGCTATCTTGTAAGGAAACTATATTCTTGATATGCATTCTGGTTCTATTTCATATATGTATGTTTCCATATCTTCTCACATTCTGTGAGAATTCCACCCACTGAAGGTATAGTTTAGTATATAAAATGTTACTTTTCATGCTTTCTAACTCATTAGTCTTTATATGGTTTTTGCTTATTGTTTCTAGTTTGAAATAAACATTTGTCTTCTGAAATTCATGTGTAGCTCCCTTTGTTATTTCAAAAGAATCCTGGGTGTGCCTGGATTCCTTTATGAAAGATACACACTAGAAATCAATGTCTAATGTTTGTTCCAGTTAAAGATTCCATTGGCTTTTTGCAGGGCTACTGATCAAATGCAGGACACCCCACTACTGAACCATATCTTCCTGCTCCCCAAAATGTTTTGTAGAAAATAAACTTGTCTCACTATACTTCAACAACACTATTTTTATTAATCTATCAAATATACATGTTTTTGAGGACTTCTGGGCTCCACAGTCTATCCCAGTTCTGTACACAACTGTGTACATCCTACAGACTTACTCAATAAAGCTCGATATGTTGTTCAAAAATCATGGCTACATCAACTTGCCAGTCTTTTCCTTTGAGAAATTTATAGGCAGTCTGACATACACAATATTGACGCTATATTAATATTGCGTTATATCAACCAAGTAAATTGCATTAGATTTCAGACAGTTAAGTACTTTGTTTGCTTCATTAGAGTGGAGTGTGTGGTGTAAATAGGCCATTCAAAGTTATATCAACACTGTGATAATTAATTAAGAGTAGGGTATTTTAGAGTGATAGTGCAGAGCAGAGTGTGGAGAAATAAAGTTTGTATACCAAAAGGAAGGAATTAGAATTTTTGCCCAAAAATGTTTAAGTGGATGTGTTAAATTGATTTAAGCATTACACAATGTGTACCTGTATCGGATTCATATACTGTCTCATATATGCATAAGTATAGCATACACATTTTGTATCCCCTTAATGTTTAAATTACTATGCTTTTATACATCAGTGAGAAATAATTTAATTTACAGCTAGTGAGATGACTCAGCAGGCACAGGTAGTTGTTAGACAGAAATGACAAACGACAATTCCTTAATCCCACCATGAGGACAGAAGCAAATAATATGGTTTTCCTCTGACATCTACTTGTGCTTTGGCAAACAAGCACGTATATATGTGCACACATGGATGCACGTACATGCATGTGCACACACAAAATAAAAAAATGCAAATGATTAAAATATATATATATATATATGTTTTCACACACATACACATACAAAAACACATACATACATTAACAAAATTCTGCCACCCATATTGGTTTAGATTGTGTTGTTTTTACATTTTCTCTCTGTGTGTAACTGGACCTTTTCAATCCTGAGTAAACTTATTATCATTTTCTCTGTCTCTGTCTCTCTTTCAGTGTGTGTGTGTGTGTGTGTGTGTGTGTGTGTGTGTATTATTTTTGAGAAGGCGTTGCAAACGACAGGAGAAGGAATCAGATTCCTGGAATTAGGATTCCAGAGGATTGAAAGCCTGATGAAGTGAATGCTAGGAACTAAACCTGGGTCCTCAGGAAGAGCAGCAAGCAGTTTTAACCTCTGATCCACCCCTCCAGCTCTTCAACCCGTGGTCTTACAGACATAGGAATAACAGTGTTCATCACACCACAATTTGTGTATTGAGACCAGATTTGAAAAATACTATTTTTTTCTAATTCCATGTTTTAAGTGAAAGCATCAGTCAAATGGTTTCTCAGTTTAAAATGTTGAGAATTTCCTTAAAACTTAATATGTCTCCATTTAGTGATTATTTTAAAGCAAATAAGCTGTAGAATTTTTTCAAGCCAGAAGCTAAAATGCACTAAATTTGAAGAGCTCTTTCCATGACTTTTGCAAAATTTTTTATTCAATGAATATTTACCAAAGGATCTTTTTAACTCAATAAAAACTTCTATCAAAAAACATGTTATATCTTGGAAACTGGAATTGATAAAATGGAAAAATATAACTTGCTGGCTTTTTAAAAGGCATACATTAAAGATAAATGATTGACTCATCTGTTTCTATTTTTTCCAACGTAATATTTTTATTGATTATTTCGGAGTTTCACACAATACACCCCAATCACATTAACTTCCCAGTCTTCTCAGATTCACCCCCCAAAGAAAAGAAGGAGAAATATCTTGCTATAATATTTGCAAATTGTGCATGAATGTATGATATATGCTAGTCTAACTTCTTGACCACACTGGATTGTATCTAAGACAATTTATTGCAATGTTCTCACAAAGAATTTAGCTTTCTATGCCATCTCACTGAATTCTATAAAACTGACTCTTTAAATGATATAACACTGTATTTTCTCCAACATGATTAAATGTTTTTAGAAAAATTAGTTTTAATAGTAAGAGTCTAGCTGCTAGCAACACAGAGTTAAGTCAGTAAACCCCATAAAACAATTTAATAAGATCAGGAAACAGAATCAAATCTCTTTATAGAAACATAACAGGCTGTTTGGTCTCTAATAAAAAGATATTTGTTTCTATGTCTTGATAATTTTGCTACACATAGTTTAAAGGAAATTATTGATGTTCTTCAAACATTAGTTCCTGCATTTGTAAAATAACAGTGATAATTACTACTAAACACATGTTTGGGGAAATTAAATTAGAAAATACTTGTAAAATGTTTATTATGATTCTAGAAGATACTATGTGCTGAATAAATTATGTTTGTTAATAATAATAACATAAAATTCTATCCTTTTAATATTCAAAAAATTTAAACTTGACATTATCTGAATGTCCTTTATCACAATCTTTCATTACTTGGATATTCTTTATTTTTTTAGAGACAAGATCTTACTATGTAGCCTCAACTGGCATGGAACTCACTATGTTGACCAGGCTGGCCTCAAATTCATAGAGATGCTCCTGTCTCTGCTTCCTGAGTATAAAGTTTAAGGGTTTGTGCCATCATGTGTGACCATTACTTGAATTTTCAAAGAACATTTTTTTTAAACTGTTGAATTGAAATCTTGGAGTATGTCAAACACTAAATTTTAAGATGGACAAGTAAAAAACTTGTATTTTTATAAGCTGTTGCAATGTGCATTGCAACTAATGAATGATATGTATTGAATTAATGAATATAACATATCAACATTTATTTATATAGGAATAGATAAGTAAACTCCAATATCTTCTGAGAAACAAAATTAAATGGATTTTTAAAAAACAGGAAAATACCAAAGAAGTCATTAATTCAGACATAATTTATTCCTATGTGCTGTGGGATATTTTGCTTGTTAAATATGTTGCTCTGATTAGTTAATAAATAAAACACTGATTGGCCAGTAGCCAGGCAGGAAGTATAGGCAGGACAAGGAGAGAGGAGAATTCTGGGAAGTGGAAGGCTGAGGCAGAGAGAAGCTACCAGCCGCTACCATGACAAGCAACATGTAAAGATACTGGTAAGCCATAAGCCATGTGACAATTTATAGATTAATAGAAATGGGTTGATTTAAGATATAGGAATAGTTAGCAAGAAGCCTGAGCCATTAGGTCAAACAGCTTAAGTAATGTGTCTGTGTGTTTATTTTATAAGCGGGCTATCAGACTGCTGGGACTTGGCAGGACCCGGAGAGAAAACTCTCTAGCTACACCTATGTTGTCCAGTCTTTCCCAATAATTATACAATTATTTCATCTTCTGAATGTGGTTTCCATTTTAGGATTTGGTCTACTGCCTGAGAGAAAGGAGAAAATATTATCTTGGGAGATTTCTAGGGCCTCTTTCATTCTAAAATACTTGTGACAATTGTTCCGATGAGTAATATTGAATTGCAGAAATAGGTCATGAATACAAGCAACCCAGAAGGCTGAAAAGATTAAAATTGGGAAAGTATGTGTGTAAATCACATGTATAATTTACACATATATACATGGATAGCTGTGTTTAAATGATTATTATTACTGTTTTTATATCTGAGGAACTAGGCAGTACTTCTTAGTTTGAAATTTGTGATCCTCCTTCAGACTCACAAGTCATGATACTAACGACATGCACTACCATGCTTTTAAAATAAATTTAGGTGCATTTTTTGATAATTTGTTTTTATTCAAACTACTAAGAAATAGAAAATTCTCCACAGTTTGTAAACCATCAAGTCATGTAAACTAATACTCCCAGAGCTGATTTTATTTTTACATTTATCTTCTGTGTATGTGGCAAATATAATCAACAACTAAGAGATTAATGAACTTGGGGAATCTAAACTTATCAACATTTTTCTAGTAAAGTGAAAATAAAAATATACATAATTAGGTACAGGTATAAAAAATAGCATAAATGATGGCAATTGGACATCAATGGGTCAGATTATTCTTCTGCCAACTCTTTCTCCTCTGTCAGGGAAAAGAGAATTTTCATTCATCACTGTCTGAGTTTCCCTGCCTTCTCCATTGTAGGTGCCCACCAGTTGCTGCAAGCTAATTGGCTTGGCTGTCTGCACTGGCCGATTTTACCTCCGGTCATGCAGCCTTTGAAATTTCCGTGATTCTATTTTGGTCTGTGTGGAATTGTGATTGAGACTGTCAGCCAAGACTAATGAGAATGAGGTGGAGAATTTTATTAACTTTGAAACAAGCTCCCAGCCTTTCTAGAGAACCACCACTGATGAGTCATCCTGCTATTTCTGTATGACGATCAAGTCTGAGTTCAGAATAGAAACTTGGGTTATGACAAGACCCATTTATATAACATTTTATATAATGTCAATGTGATATTTTAATTCCTAGTCTATCCCGGAATAAAACCCTCTCAGGGAAAGAGAAAAGAAACTTACAGAAAATATTAATTGAGGAAAATAACAAACTTCCTTCATTAAATAGTAAGTGTAGTCTGTAATGATAATCTAGCAACACAGACAGAAATTAGAAATTAGGATTCACAGATTCTATTCCTTAGTAACTAACTACCTTCTTATGTCAGAAAATTTGATCACTGTAGAAGCTGAGTAGCCTTCATAGAACTATTTTTGAACTAGATGCTATCTACTGTCTCACAAAGCACTATGATTATGGGCAAAGAGAGAAATGTCAACGTGTAGCTATTCCTGTTTATATATACAACAACTTCTTTTGTCCAGAACAATTTTCAGGCTTATATAGTGTAAATATAAAATCTAAGATCATACATTTAACTTTTAACCCATCAATGGAAAGTTTTAATACATATATTGAGAGCCATTATTCTTTAGTGTCTCTAAAACTTTCAAACATTAGCATAACTGATTCTTCTGGGGTACTAGCAGATAAAAATTATTTCTTCATTTATACTGTGCTTGCTTTCAGTGGTAATTTGTATCAGTCATACACAAACACTAAATTTAATCTTATAGATCCTCTTGTGTTAGGGTTATATAATTGTAGCTTTCCTTTCTCACAGATTGTGGGAATGCAGAGGTTATTATTGTATCTTTGACATTTAAAATACTGGAACCTTGAGTGATATATATTGAAATAAAATATGAGTGTTATTTTGGAGCTTAGCTCTAAATTTATTGTTTTAAAACCACCAAAACACACAGAATAACATATAAATATAAAACAAAAATTTGAAATCACTCCCAACATTTTGATGAATGCAGTATTGATGGTACGAAATTTGCTATAGGAGTGATTTAATTCTGGATATGGCTGATGCATCCTGCGTAGTTGTCTGGATTACATGCCCAAATTGTAAACCCAAAATAGCCAGCTCCTAACTCAGGTGGTTGCAGTGTTACTTTGGTAAATTGTAATGTGACGTTTGATCTAAGAGTTGGCTCTGGAAGTGAGGCTGTCCAATCTGAGCCTGGTTTCGGATCAAAGCATGTTTATGTCAAGTGTCCCCATGCACTGAGTCAGTCTGGATGCCTGTCTCTATAATGGGAAGAGAGGAAAACAACCCACTTCCAAGGATATTGTAAACATTGTGTCATTGGAAATAGAAGATAAACTAATTCCAATAGAAGTTACTGTTGTCTATCTCACGATATAAAAAAATACCTGCAGTAGGAAAGGAAAGCCAGCCACTTAGCCATGGAGAGAAGGCTCATTTGCAAACGCAAATGCCTGACTGAAAAGGACATTTCTCATAGATTTCTGCTAGATTCTTGTAAGTGCCTTATTTGATGATGGTTTTCTGTTCTTCTCCTGCTTCTCTCTATCTCCCACTCACTATTATTTTACATTGCCTGCCATATATGCAATAAATCATTCACTGAAAATTTTTAAAAAATATATGGCTATTGTAAGATCACTCTCTAGACCATAGAGAACATCAGTGCACCTTGTATCAATGGGAATGAAATTCACAATTACCAAATGCATTTTAGAAATGAGCATTTAGATAATGCACTTGTAAACTGTCATTGTATCTAGTTACCTTTTTAAAAAAACATTTCTTTCTTACACAGTTGATTTTTCTAAATGATCATAGCATAGATTTTATGCCCCCTGTACTTCAAAGCAAATTTTTCATACATCATTGCTAAGGACACATAAATTACTGACCAAAAATATCTCAATAAGGATAATTATAATTAAATTCTGTAGGTAGATAAAATAATTTCACAGAGATCTTCTTGTTTAGAATTTTTCTTTTTTTTTGACATAAATAGGTTAGTATATTGCATACAGCCCCAACTGCTACTTTAATAATTTCTACTGAGATAATGCAAAGTTTGGTTTCATATGTTACAAGTGAATATAGAAGAGTGGCGGAGAGGTGGCACATATGAAAGGAGGTAAAATGAGTTTCACGATACCATTAACCAGGATCAAGTCCATTGGTCTCCTTGTGTTAATTTAAATCATTAGGAGTGACCAACTTAATCTCAATATTCTCTTGCCTTTACTATACATTAGACTGGCTTCTTCATTTTCCTAAACACTTGACTTGTGTTACTTTAGAGGATTTGCTTTCTAAGACATGGTTGTAATACCAAATTTTCACTGTCCT
>CABHPQ010174867.1:664-21023 GCA_902168405.1 Peromyscus aztecus | reverse complement strand
GTCTCCCACTATTAATGTGTGGGGTTATATATGTGGTTTAAGCTTTAGTAATGTTTCTTTTACATATGTGTGTGCCCTTGTGTTTGGGGCATAAATGTTCAGAATTGAAACTTCATCTTGGTGGATCTTTTCTGTGATGAGTATGTAATGCCCTTCTTTATCTCTTTTGATTGATTATAGTTTGAAGTCTATTTTGCTGGATATCAGGATGGCTACACCCACTTGTTTCTTAAGACCATTTGATTGGAAATCTTCTCCCACCCTTTTATTCTTAGGTAGTGTCTATCTTTGAATTTGAGGTGTGTTTCTTGTATGCAGCAGAAAGATGTGTCCTGCTTTCGTATCCATTGTGTAAGCCTATGTCTTTTTATGGGTAAGTTAAGTCCATTGATATTAAGGGATATTAATGACCAATGATTGTTCATTCCTGTTATTTTTTGGTGGTAGTGTGTGTGTACTTCTCTTCTTTGGGGTTTACTTCTGTGTCTTTATCTATTGCCTGTGTTTTTGAGGGTGTATCTGACTTCCTTAGGTTGGAATTTTCCTTTTAGTGCTTTCTATAGGGCTGGGTTTGTGGATAAGTATTGTGTAAATCTGGCTTTGTCTTGGAATGTCTTGTTCACTCTGTCTATGATGATTGAAAGTTTTGCTGGGTATATTAGTCTAGGCTGGCATCCATGGTCTCTTAGTGTCTGCATTACCTCTGTCCAGGACCTTCTGGCTTTCAAAGTCTCCATTGAGAAAATGGGTGTTATTCTGATGTGTTTGCCTTTATAAGTCACTTGGCCTTTTTCCTTAGCTGCCCTTAATATTCTTTCTTTATTCTGTATGTTTAGTTGTTTAATTATTATGTGATGAGGGGACTTTTTTGGGGTGTCTAGTCTGTTCGGTGTTCTATAGGCTTCTTGTATCTTCATGGGCATTTCCTTCTTTAAGTTGGGAAAGTTTTCTTCAATGATCTTGTTGAATATATTTTCAGTGCCTTTGAGTTGGTATTCTTCTCCTTCTTCTATCCCTATTATTCATAGGTTTGGTTTTTTCATGGTGTCCCAAATTTCCTGGACATTTTGGTTCATGACTTTATTGGCTTTAGTGTTTTCTTTGACTGATGAATCTATTTCTTCTAACGTATCTTCAATGCCAGAGATCCTCTCTTCCATCTCTTGCATTCTGTTGGTTATACTTGCATCTGATGTTCCTGATCCTTTACTTAGATTTTCTATTTCCAGCATTCCCTCTGTTTGTGTTCTTCATTTTTTCTATTTCCCTTTTCAGGTCTTGGACTGTTTCCTCCATTTCTTTCAATGCTTTTTCATGATTTTCTTTCAGTGCTTTATTGTTTTCTTCCAGGACTTTATTGTTTTCTTCTACTTTAATTGTCCTTTCCTCTAGGTTTTTATAGCCCTCTTTCATTTTTTTTGTCTTTTCCTCTATATAAGCCTCTACCTTCTTCATGATGTTATTCATAAGGCTGTTTTCTTCTGCTTCTTCCAATTTTTGATGTTCAGGTCTAGATGTTGGAGGAGGGCTAGGTTCTGGTGATGTTGTATTGCTCTTCATGTTGTTGTATGCACTTCTGCTTTGACGTCTGCCCATCTCCTTGTGGTTCGTTCTAGGTTTTATCAGTGCACTTGGTCCAGACAGAGCTGACAGATTCAGGAAGTCTCTCTCTCTTGTCCAAATGGGAACTCTGGGGCAGGATGGGAGCTCTTGTCCAGATGGGAGGTCTGGGGCAGGATGGGAGCTGGGTGCTGGTCTCTAAATCTCAGGAAGTGGCTGGGGTCTCAAGTGGATGGGCATGAGGGCAGGGCGTGGAGATTGCAGGGTCTGCCAGGGGTCTTGGAGAAAGGGAGCCTTCCCGGTAGGGCTAGAAGGGACCCTGCCTGTTGGCCACAACCTGGGGCCAAGTTGGGCAGGTCTTTCCCGGAGTGGCTGGTGCCCAGGGATGGGATCTAGGCTCAGCCGGTACACTCACCTCTGGTCCAGAAGGGAAGTCCAGAGGCCAAAACAGTGACATTTTTATATACTCTAGAAAATTGTAGTGCATTGAAACTTTATCAGTATCTTAGATGTATGTGATATTCAAAGCTTACCATTTGAATCTCAATTAACTAGTTTGAAATTTCTCTGAGAGCACTTGCAAAGAATAGAATCAAATCTGTACTCATTCTAAAGGAAAATCAAAGATGAATGACATTCCTAAGAATTAAGTAAGCAACCTAGAATATTCCATGCTCCATAATAATATAAAACTATAAAAAATTAAAGTACTTGACATATCTTAGAAGTCCTATGCTTTATTTTAAGTTAATTTATTACATATGTGCTGGTCTGAGTGTCTGAAAAATATTCGAGAATACACAGATATTGTTTTCTTTGTGATTCTAGGGGTCAATAACTTTCAAACTAAATCATGATCAATAGTGGGACTACTGCAATACAAATACTTTCCAAACACCTACCTGTATAATTCACCATTTATCACCTTAAGACTTGCTGTTTTATCTTACCCAGCATTGAATGAACTACAGATTTTCATCAGTTTGAATTCTTGTTGAAGTGGCTAACTTTCACAGGAGATAGATGTAAAGCAGCAAGTTGGTATGTAATTAAAAAATATACAGAAAATGACCTTGACTTGTGCTGAAAATGACTCCAACATGAACTCCACTCACTTATTTTTTTTACCTCTTAAGTGAGTCATAATCTACAGCTTGTGCATCAAAAAATAAAAAGAAGCAATGTAATATTGGCTTTCATTTCCTTGACTTTTCATAGTACAACAAGAATTTGTTAATGTTGCTTATCATGCATTAAAGTTGACCTCATTGTCTCCCACAATTTTGTTTTATTGTTGTTGTTCTTTTTACTGAAATAGTAATGTAAAAATTTTCTAGATTTACTGATTTCCACATTACCGAAAAGAGAATTTAGAGTTACATCTAATATAAGCAAAAATGTATAGAAAAACTAGACAAAAGAACCAGTTAAAGCCTTACCATATGCTTTGATAACATTCATATGGCTATATCAATCTGCTGTGGGATGGTCTGTATGTCAAATTGCTCTGATTGGTCAATAAATAAAACACTGATTGGTCAGTGGCCAGGCAGGAAGTATAGGTGGGACTAACAGAGAGGAGAATTGAGAGAACAGGAAGGTGGGAGGAGACACTGCCAGCCGCAGCCATGACAAGTAGCATGTGAAGATGCCGGTAAGCCATGAGCCACATGGCAAGGTATAGATTTATAGAAATGAATTAATTTAAGATGTAAGAACTGGATATCTAGAAGCCTGAGCCATTAGGCCAAACAGTTTAAGCAATATAAGTCTCTATGTGTTTACTCGGTTGGGTCAAAGTGGCTGTAGGACTGGCGGGTGAGAGAGATTTGTCCTGACTGTGGACCAGGCAGGACTGGAGAAAACTCTAGCTACATCAATCTACAACTCTATTGTTGGAACCCTAACTAAAATGGTCTGCAATTTTGTAATTTTATCTCAATAATAAGCTATTTATTGTGAAATAAACCATTACAGCAAGTAATCCTCAGCATCTGATTCTTTCTGTTTCTATAAGATTTTACAAAACAAAATGCTGGAAGGGTGCAGAACTCATAGAAACTAAACTGTCCATACAGGTGGTGGGGAAAAGATGAAAACGTATTTTTCCTTTCATCTTACTCTACAGACTCATACACCCACATATTTTTTTAGCCTAGGACTATGTAGAACCATTCCTTGAATAGTCTTCAGAGGATGCAAATCTGGGTATCCTGAAGAAAAACCCAAAGCAGTTAGGAAATCAATTATTTTGTAACAAGCTCACCATTTGTTCCTATGCTCCACTATTATAAGACTTGTGCTCTCAGCATTTAAAAAAATTA
This sequence comes from Peromyscus aztecus, assembly GCA_902168405.1. Lineage (NCBI taxonomy): Eukaryota > Metazoa > Chordata > Mammalia > Rodentia > Cricetidae > Peromyscus > Peromyscus aztecus. Next base: position 17,139 of record CABHPQ010174867.1, on the reverse strand, counting down.
AATCTGGAAATTCCACATTTTGCTTTGTCAATTATAATACAACATATACCTAAATAAGTCTATTTGGGCAAAGACATAGGCCACCTGACTGGTTGTGACCAAGTGGAAATTAGAAAGGTAATAGGCTTGATTCTCTTCTGTACTTAGACAAAAATGAAGTCATACTTGCATGTGCACCATGGTTGCAAGATTAAGAGCATACTAGGCTTGGTGATAACTCAGTCATAGAATATTGACCTAGCTTATTACCCTGGGTTTGAGCTCTATACACACACACACACACACACATGTATAAATTATAATGCATATATATTATATATATGTGTGTGTTATAATGTAACTCATACTTAACTACTTAAAATACTTAGAGACTCAAAAGTTCATAAATTAAATCACTTTCAAAGTCATTACTAAATGTGTGCGTGTTCTATGACCTTTTACTTCCACTGTATTCTCTTTGGTCAATCCTTGTTTTTGGATTAAAATTTAAATAGTGGCCCCTAAAACATGTTTTCTGTCTATGTTCTTAAATGTAGTAGTAACTGAAGTGTAGATGGTGATATACAATTTGATACATTAATTGGTTATCCAATACTAAGCAGTAAGCCCTAAAAACATACATATAAGCAATATTTGCTATATTTGCAAATATATAGGTATATACATATGCATTTAATAATGATTAATGAAAAAGAGGTCATGAATTTGAAAGATGGGAGAGATATTTGGTGCAGTGTTGAGTGAAGAAAAAGAAGGGAGAATTGCTATAATTATACTCAAGAAAAAGACTGATGAAATGATTAATGAAAAGGAGGGTCATGAACTAGAAAGATAGTTATGAGAGGGATATTAGGCAGTTTTGAATAAGGAAACAGTAAGAAAAAGGTGGTGAGGGGAGAAAGAAATATATTTAGTTCATTTCCAAGGAACAGGATTCTTTTGATGTTATTTGTATATTTTGCCCTTGTTTTATTTATTTATCTTAATCCATTTCACAGAATTAGCATCCCCATGCATATGTTCATGAGTGATTTACATCATAGGGTAGTCTCGAATCATTATCTCAAATGCCATTATTTGGATGATTGTGCAATACAAAGACCAAGGACCATCTGCATTTCAGAGAGTAATTAGTTCTGTTTCCCTAGTAAACACCCTTAACTCATCTTCAATGAAATTTTACCAGACTGATCCATTTCTATTCTCATAGCCCCCTTACATAATAGCAACTAAAATATTGATAAATATTTTAATTGAAATATGATTGAATTTACAAATTGATTACCTATCCTGCCTTCAAATTTTTAGCTACGTTATTAACATTCTGCATACAGTGGCTTGTAACTCAATATGATTGTTATTGTCATGAGAAGTCTATGTTTCTGTTATACTTCCATTGAAAGTAGTCAGGACATCTACAGTTCTGCAGACACCACAGATTCTTAAAGCACTGCTTACTACATAAAGTGTTGAAGTTGGGGAGTAACTTAAGCAAAGCTTATCTCCATGTCCTGTGTTCACCCACAAGCATTTTAAGCTTTTAGACCATGCCAATGTCTCATATTTTCAATATCTTATTCCAGGTTATTTTACCTGTAAAAATGTAGCTAAGCAAACAACACTACAAAACACTGAAAATACCTCTGAAGCACCAAGCTTTGATTAAAGATTAAATTGATAAACATAATTTCAGACAAAGGGAATTTACATTAAAATGTGGTTGGAGTGACTGACGAGATGCCTTCATGGCTAACATACTTGATAGACAAGCATAAGGATATGAATTTGAATTGTCAGCACTCACAAAAAAGCTGAGGATGATGCCACATGTCTGTAGGCTTAGTGCTGTAGGGTAGGAGAAACGAGGTCCCGAAGTCTTGCTGTCAAGCCAAGCTGGTTTAAATGACAAGCTCCAGGTTTAATGAGGACCCTGTCTTAAAATATATGATGGACAAGGTCATTCAGCATCAACTTTTAGCCTCCCCGTGTGCATTCACTGCATACCCACATACATGCACACATGTATATACACTAAACACGCACACATATTCTTCCCACATTTATACTTTATTTATAATGATTGTAGAATATCATAAAGGTAAGACTTCTTTGTGAATTATTGACATTTTATTTTAAATATATTATAAAATACTATGAAAGTAGAGTTAAGACATGGACAGAATTGGATCACTGTATAGAGTACCAGTATAAGTATCATAAATAAATGTAAACCCAGATTTCTAAGAACAGCAAAATCAGTTCAGTATGTGATTGAAGAAGGCTGTGATGCTATGACACAAAGAGCTATTAAGCAAATGAATGACTGGGGATTCCCTAGCAACTGAGCAGTCCAGTTTTCAGACTATGATTTATAAGTCTTGCACTAGCTCATTTTATGTTAACTACACAAGATAGGGTCATCAAAGAGGCAGGAGAATCAGTGAGAAATGCCTCTGTAATATTGGGATACAGAGAATTTTCTTATTTAGTGATTGTAGTGTGGGAGGGTCCAATCCATTTTGAATGGTGTCATCCTGGGCTGGTGGTCCTGGGTCCTATTAGAAAGTATCCTGAGCAAGCCAGTAAGCAGCACCACTTCATGGCCTCTGAATCAGCTCCTGTCCCCAGGTTCCTGCCCTGTTTGAGTTCTTATAATGCTTCATTCAAGGATGGAATAAAATATGGAAGTGTAAGAGTAATGAATTGTTGCCTTCCCCAAGTTGCATTGGCCGTGGTGTTTTATCAAGCAATAGTAACCCTAACTAGGGTTTCTTTCATTGTTTAATTCTGTTTGTACACATAAATACATTCCAATCTACATTATAAGTTCTTAGTACACAGTGATCATTTTCTTTTCCTCTGTGGATCGCCTAGTCCCGTAGTATCACATACTAGTAGCTCTCAAAAGTACTGATGTAATTCTCGATGTGATGTCTAATATGTGTGTGTGTGTTTGTGTGTGTGTGTGTGTGTGTGCATATCTGTTACATTTAATAAAAGCATTTTGGAAATAGGAAAAAACTGTTTCATCCTTACAGAATTAAGGGTTTTGTGTTTTTCTTTCTGTAAGATTATTTTACCATTTCTTGATGAATAAACCACATATAATTCATGTTTCTAGCTATGTATTTCAGACAATTGATAGTTCAATCTTTGACAAGATAATAATGATAAAATTGGCTAGTTCACCACTTTAAACCATTTAGTGGATTAAAGAAAATTGTGTACAGCACTTTGAATGTACTGCTTGGAATACAGATAGGGGCACAGCTTGAGACTGTTTATCACCATCTTAGCTGTATGTAAGGAAATATTTCCCATAGTAAGAGATTTATATCTTCATATAAATATGAAAATTTTTTCTTACTTGCATATTTGGCTAAAACATGAAGTACTTTGAACCAGTTTTCAGATTCAATTATGTAAGTATTCTAGTTGAATGTACTTTTAGATTCACAATTCTCTTCACCTAAATTTTTTGGTGACTTTTATTTTATGGATGAATCCATGAGAGAAAAATACAGACATAAACATAATAGACAGAGGAATAATTCTTTTTAGAAATGAGCAAAATCACCTGCCTGCTAATATGTGAAATTAATAATGAGAAAAAACTGTAATTCTACTTTTTCAATAGGAAATTATTTATTTCATTGTGAAGATAGCTTTTGGTCTGAATAAGTTTCACTTTGTCTCTCTGCCCTTAAGGCAAATAAAGCTGGTTTGTCCAGTGCCAAATAAAGTTTAGTGTATCTGGATAATGTGTAAAAACTTAACACTAAGTAAATGCTGATATATGTACATATATATATATACATATGTTACAGATATATACATAGATTTGTATATAACTATATCAATATATACTTTCTTTTTTTATCAAATTGTATCAAGAATGGATTAATAACTAATTATTAATATTTATGTATAGTTATGAATTCTATACAGTAACTGACTGGTTAAAAGCATTTTTCAAATATGGATAATGTTGGACTTTTTTTGTCAACCAACAATGAACCCATAGTATTAAATTGTTAGACTTGAAAACACAATACTAATAAAATTTAGACATACTTCATTAAAGTGGTGTAAGTTCAAATAACAAATAACACTGTGGGAGAAATAGAACTAATGTGACTCTTGCTTTAGGGTCTTCATTTTGAACAAATATGGAAGCTGTACACATGAGGAATTGGACTCAAGTAAGGGTAGCATCTATCTGTCTATCTATCTATCTATCTATCTATCTATCTATCTATCTATCTATCTATCATCTATCATCTAATCTATCTTTCTCTCCCTCTCCCCCCCTCTCTTCCATATATATATATAATATATATAACACATAATAATATATATATGGAAGAGAGAGAGAAGCAAAGCACATCTCATGTACTGTAGATACTTGCACTGGAGGCACACAAGTGAATCTAACAAGAACTCAACAACTAGAGAAACACAAATGAGAGAACAAGCATACACACATACATAACATACATATATATGTATGTGTGTGAATTATATATTATATATAACAATTTATATATACATATATATAGAGAGAGAAGAAGAGGGAGGGCAGGGAAATATTGGACAGAGTAAATGATCTGGTGAAGTAAAATATTTTTTGCTTCTACTTCATGGAGACATCCTGACATTGCTGATGCAAAGTGGTGAACTGGCAATATACATGTCCATTTGCATGAAGAATTGCCCAAGTGCCCCCACATAGCCTGCTTTTCATGCACAATACAGTGTTTCCATTTGCAGTGGAACATATGCTAAATGCTAAATGCTTTAGCTCAAAAATGATTTAAACAAAATTGAAAAGATTTTTTAAACATTTATTTTACACTTTCTAGGATTCATTTAATTGGCAGATGTTCCAAGATCCAAAGCAAAGTAACTTAACTAGCTAGTGGAAATAACAATGCCTAAGAAAGCTGGGAGGATAAAACAACTTCTTACCTTGTGGCATTCAGGAACAGAAAGCAAACAAGTAAGTATTAATAAAACTTCAGAGGAAATCTAATAGTTAAAATAGTGAAGGGCTTCCAAATTCCTTCAGGTACTGGCAGTAAATGATGTATCGATTTTGCTGTTAAACTGCACAGCTGTAACCAACACATTAGACATGGAAGATAAAAGCAATGCCTAAAAGCACCTTATTTCATCTGTCACACCTGAGGCACTGCCTTCTTCAGCCCTTTAGTGTATTAGCACAGAAAATCAATTAGGTAAAGAGCTAAACAAATGAAGGGAGAAGAAAAAGAGCCTCATTCACAAAGTGCTGGGATGTCAACAAGACCAGGAGACTTCAGTAAACTATGTGCTATCTCCAAATAAACCATAACAACTCTTTCTGAACTTTTAAAAGTCACCAATTATGTTTCACAGATTCCTCTAAACATATTTTTGAAGATCCTCCACCATTAAGAAGGACATGATAGCACTAAATTGATTATGGACAAAAATGAGCCATCTATACTATTTTCTTTTAACCTTTAGTATGAATACAGCTTTAAAACCCTAATTATTCTCTGTCAAAAAAAAACCCAACAATAACAAAAAAACTGCACAAAAATGCAGTATAATGAATTTGCTAATAGTCTTTCAGATTGACAATACAAATGAATTCTCATAAAAAGGCTCTTGCCATTTAACATTTCTACACCATCATTGTATGCTTCTGCATGGACCCAAACTTACAGTACAGTTTTAGTGATTAATCTTCTCTACCATTTCAATTGTTATCACAAAAGTGAAATGACTCCCTCTTAGGTGGAAAAGCTCTAAGCGTAAGTGTGGATTTTTCACACTTTCTGTACTCTGATATTAATTAATCATCTTTATGGAACAGTTGTCTTTCTAAGTAAGAAATTAAGTTACTTCTTGAGAAGTATCTTAATATGTGTCATACAGAATTTATGGAAGCCAAAGTTTTATGGCTTCATTTACCCAATTTGTAAAAGTATTTCTCCTTTGTCGCCTTATTTCTTATGCCACTAGTATGTATCAACTCACCATTTTATATCTCTACCTCCGCATCATCCTATAAATAGCCATTACACTAGAATTCCAGTTTTCTCTTCTCTTCTTTATTGGTATCAGTATCAATTTTGGGTCCAAAACAAACTTTCCATAAACAGCTCCATGAATTCCAATCCGAGCACAGCTGTTACCCTTCATCATTTCTGTCCTCACCTTCATGCTTGCCTAACAGATGAAGCTAAGGAGAACATTTTTTTATTTTCTTTTTATGTATTCTCTTATAAATATATCTCGACCACAGCCACCTCTTCCTCCCCTCCTCCAACACCCTCCACCTCCCTTCTCCCCCAGATCCACTCCTCCTCCATTTCCCTTCAGAAAAGAGCAGGCCTCCCAGGGATATGGACTGAACATGGCATTACCAAATTACTTCACAGCTGGGATATCCCAGCAGCAGAACTTTGGGTGTCTGGTCATCACACTGCATCAGGAAACAGCGACAAATGCTATACTCAGCTTGCTTTCTCTTTTTTATTTATGATGGAACAGTAGTATTCAATTTTCCTAATTCTATGACCATTTAATGGAGTTCCTTCTGTTGGGGTGACCCCCAAGCCATAAAATTATTTTTGTAGCTACTTCACACCTGTAATTTTGCTACTCTTGTAAACCATAATGTTAACTGTGTTTGGCGATAGAGAGTTGCCAAAGGGGTCATGACCCACAGGTTGAGAGCCATCTGTTTATATGTGAGGGTCAGTTTTCCTACCTCACTTAATCTAATCTAGGAAACAATCATAAACTTGCCCATAGTTTTGTCAGCATGGTGACTCATGGTGTGAAGTTGATAATAAATACAAACCATCATGTTATCATTTTCCAGATTCCAGATTAACCACTGTATGCTCTTCTCTTGACTCTTTCAGGAAAGTCTATTATCTTCAGAATGGTTTGCTTCTTGTTGTACAGGGTAAATGCCAGCCATTTCCTGTGTATCTTGCCTTCTCACCCAAGATTCAAATAAGGCATTTACTGGTTTTCACTGAGAATCTGCTACATCGCTGGCAATATATTCCCACATTGATGTTAGGAAAACATAGAATGCAATCATTTAAATCTCATAATTTAATTATTATTTATTGTTACAAATTTACAAATTAAAAATACAGAGTACACATGGCTTTTCTTTTTCTATGAATCCTATTAGTCACACTAACTCCTTCTGATGTGTTTTCCTGCTTGTTTGCATTTGTTTTCTCCTCTAAAAATAAAACTACCATGCCTTCTGGTTACATGACAGCTTCTTGGATTAGCTTTTGTGCAACTTTTATGCTTATTTTTTCCAAGGAGGAAGAATAGATTTCCATGTCAAAAACAAGTAATGTCCATCAGAAGTAGCTAATAAATGGTGATATTGTGAGGGGGTAGCTTTGACCATTTTGGGATAAGTTTAATATGTGTTTTATACCTATTTATATATTTGCTCATGTTCAGTAACATAAAGGAAGTGGGAAATAGAGATAAGCATGAAATAGAAATTGGTATCAAGGAGAATAGGTCTAAAGTTCATTACTTTCTGAGAAAGAAACACAAATTCATAGCAGAAAAAGAATACCAATCAAAAGCCTGTCCCATTTCATAATTTCCTATGTTTCCATAATTTGCTCCATAGCTAAATATACTATATGCATATTGTATATACATATATGCTAGTGTAATATATGTATATTGTATATGCTATTGTAAATACATAATCTCTGGTAATACATTGTGTCCCCCAATATATTGTATACCTTAATAATGCTTATTTGAGGATCAGAGGAAAAAGCCAGCCACCATATTAAACATAGAAGACAGGCAATTGTAGTACACACCTGCCTTTAATCCTAGCATTTGGAAGGCAGAGATCCATCCTTATCTCTGTGTGTTCAAGGTCACACTGGGAACAGAGCCAGGTGTGATGTCACATGCCTTAAATTTCAACAGGAGTTAACCATAAAGGTCTGGAGTTCTGTACAGACAGATAGGAACTGATGTAGCTGGGCAGAGAGAGGAAGTGAGATGAGAGAACAGAAAGGCATATAGGTGTGGGTATACAGAAAGTAGGTCTCTTTGGAGACTGAGGTGTCTGTGAGGTGAAGGTGTCTGTGGCTTGTCCTATTCTGCTGATCTTTCAGTTTTTCACCCCAATATCTGGCTCTGTTTTTTTTTAATTAATAAGACTGTTTAGCAATTTGTCTTACAGAAATCCACTGGACCAGAACTCAGTACTTCATTATTCGTCACAATATGAGTTTTGGTATATGAACTATCAACTATAGATGTTTTCACCTCCAAAGTGGAGGAAATTTTGAGGCTCTTAACAATTTCCTAAAATTTTTGACAAAGTAGTATAAGCTTGTACCCTCAGCTATTAAGTTGGCTGAGACAGAGTATTACAGGGAAATGCCCTCCTGAAGTATAAGAGTTGTTCAAAACCAGGTTGGAAACCTTAGCAAGACCTGACTACATTTTTTATTTAAAACAAACAAACACTACAAATGGAGCTCAGTGATGAGGAACTCACCTAGCCTGCATGAACCATATTTTCTGGCACTTGTACCACAAAACTGAAAAAGAAAATGTAATTTTTAAATGGGTCTATCAATCTTGTTTGTTGGGCACAATTACAGGTTCACAGTGTCAGTTTAAAAAAATTATATAAATCAAAAAACGAATGTATGATAATCTTCCTGACCTTCATGCCTCTTTTCATATATTTTGAATAACCATATTCAAAAATATGTAAGTAACTTATAATATATAATCAGGAGTTTTAAATATTGTGTAATTGATCATGGGTACTTTCCACTATTAATCCAGGGCGTTTTAAATATTGTGTAATTGATCATGGGTACTTTCCACTATTAATCCAGGGCAGAAATTGTCTTGATAGTACTGTATGCATTTTCCCAAGAGTAAGATACTCAGAAATCCCTCTTTAATTATGTATTTTATTATTTAAAACAGTTTTAAATGTAAATATATATTGATTATATTCTTAACCCTCTCAAGCTCTTGCAGATACTCTCTCCTTCCCTACCCACTTAACTTTAAGTTCTTTCTCAAAAAATAAACAAAAACCCAGTACAACAACAAAAGCCCCAAAATCAAGAAAACAAAATAAAACCATGCCCAAAACAGAAACATAAAAAACAACCAACAATGTATGGCCATATTAAAAACACACAGAGAAAACTATGGAGTCTGTTATATATCATTCAGCTATTTATGAGCCATTAGGCATGTCCTGAAGTGGTTGGTATACTCAACGTCATTCTATTAGAGACAACTGATTTTCTTTCCCTCTCTCAGCAGGTGTAAGTGACTGCTCGGTTGTTAACCTTTGTCTTAGCAGCTAAGTTTTCATTCATTCTTAAAAAGAAAAAAAAAAAACCCTAACAATATAAAATGAATGATATAAAACAAAAACTATCAAATATAAGTTAGACAAGACAAACAAACAGAAGGAATAGATTCCAAGAGAAGGCAAAAGAATCAGAGATCCACTCATTCACACATCCCAGAGTTCCATGAAAACACTAAACTGGAAGCCATAATACAGGGGACCAAGTGCAGACTTGTATAGGCCCTGTGCATGCTGCCCCAGCGTCTGTGAGTTCATATGAGCTTTTCTCATGTTGATTTAGAGAGCCTTGTTTTCTTGGTGCCCTCCACCTCCTCTGTCTCTTACAGTCTTTCTGTTTCCTCTCTCACAGGGTTCCCTGAGCTCCGAGGAGAGGGGTTTGATGGAGACATACCATTTAGGGCTGAGTGTCCCAAGTTCTCTCACTCTCTGCATGTCTGGATGTAGGTCCCTATATTTGTTCCCATCTGCTTCAAGAGATCCTTCTCTGATGATGACTGAACATAACTTCTCTGATGATGGCTGAAATATGATGATCCACTGATCTATGAGTATAGCAGCAGAATATCATTGAGTCATTTGATCTCTTTCTCTTTCTGTCTCTCTGTCTCTCTTCCTCTGTCGCTCTCTCTTTATATATATTTCCCCTTTGGGCAGAAGTCAGGGATTGGTAGTAATCCTTCAGACATATCCCTGAGTAAGGAAGTACTGTTCTGTTTGTTTGTGTGTTTTGGAGTGAAGACTATTCCTGCATTCCCTTGGTGGATAATGGTAGACTGAAAGACAAGAGATGGGACAGAGAGAAGGTCTACTGTGCATGGGAATTAAGCTTAGAGGTATATTAGTACCAAATTTTACAAGGGAGCTTATGTTGCCAGATCTGAAGAGTCCAAGTGGGAGAATGGTACTTAGAAATGAAAACTTGGCCTGGAAAGAGTTTTGGGGGGTATGTGTGCATCTGTGAGTTTGTGTGTGTGTGTGTGTGTGTGTGTGTGGGTGTGTATATACATATATACACACACACACACACACACACACACACACACACATATATATGGTTTTGTCTGTAAATTTTTAAATGTTTCCTTTTATATGTTATGTATGTTAGAAAAACAAAGTGTTAGTCCCCTCCCTATATATATATATATATATATATATATATATATATATATATATATAAAACCAGTATTATTTGCCTTTGCCCTAAGTCCCTGGGCTGTCTAGTCTTAAGTTCTTGGTCATACAAGCAGTGTCAGGTATGGGTTCCATCTCATGGAGTGGGACTAAAGTCAAATAAGTTATTGGACGGTCACTCCTACAAGCTTTGTACCACCATTGCCCTAGCATATCTTACAGGTAGAATACCATAGTAGATAAAGGTTTTGAGTCTGCTTTGGTGTTTACCTTTCTCTTTTGAGAATGTGTAAAGTACATTGCTGTACTGAAAATGAGAAAACATAGAGGTGAAGGCCCATGTAGGCACCAGTTTGACGTCTCCATTTTCAGTGTTGTCTTAAGCAATGGGGCCTTGATGCCAATTTGTGAAGACCAAACTATAATCTTGACAACAGCCTGGGTTGTTTTAAAAGCCCCATGGGACCCCTTTGGCTAATAACTCATCTAGGTGTAATCTAATTTCCTGATGCTAGAAGCTTCATTTGATGACAAGAGATGGACAGGTTGCACTCTGTCTCCCCCATTATTGGTGATTTTATTTAGAGCACCTTCATGTATTTCATCAAGTTTCCACTGCATTAGGTTTTCTTACTACCCCACAAATGCCACTTGATTTAGTTGTCCCTTCCTGTATTTCTTCTCCATCCTCACTTGATTCTTCCTTTCCAGAACCCCCCCTTTCATCTGTATCTATCTCTTCTATTTCTCTTTCCTAATGAGATACATCTGTTCCCTATAGTCCCTTACTCTAAGTTACTTCTTTCAAACAATCATACCTGCCCTGTGCGGCTCTATGAATTGTAGCTTACTCTAAGATATGCTGTCTTATTTAGCGTCTCAATTGCTGTGAAGAGATACCATAACCACAGAAACTTTTATAGAGGAAAATATTTAGTTTGAATGGCTTACAGTTCTAGAGATTTAGTCCATTATCATCATGATTGGAAACATTGTGATATGCAGGCATGCATGAAGCTGGAGAAGGAGCTGAGAGTGCTACATCTTGATCCTTGGGCAATAGGAAGTGAACTGTCACACTGGGCATAGCTTGAGCATTGGAGACCCCAAAGCCCAACCCCACAGTGATATGTTTCCTCCAATAAAGTCACACACACTCCAACAAGATAACACCTCCTTATAGTGCCGCTTCTTTTGGGGGCTATTTTTTTTTCCAAACTACTATACCTGCCCACTGCAGATATATGACTTGTAGCTTTGTTATCATTGACTTAAGAGCTAATATAATTATATAAGAAAATATATACTATATTTGTCTTTCTGTCTCTGGAATATGTAACTCAAGATGTACTATTTCTCATTCCATGCATTTGACTACAAAATTCATTATTTTACAGGCTAATATTCTACTGTGTAAATATAGCACATGTATTTCATGTACTCTTTTATTGAGGGGCATCTAGATTGTTTCAAATTATTGGCTATTATGAACAGAGCAGCCATGAACATGGCTGAGTAAGTGTCTCTGTGGTAGGATTAATCATCCTTTGAGCATATGCCAAAGACAGGTATATTGGGATCTTGAGGTATATCAATACACATCTCCTATCAAAAGCAATTCAGAGATTCAACGCAATTCCCATCAAAATTCCAACATAATTCTTCAAAAATCTTGAAAGGACAATTTCAGTTTTCCTATAGAAACACACACACACACACACACACACACACACACACACACACACACCCCAGAATTGCTGTGGGATGTCTTTCTGTATGCTATAAATATGTGTAGCTCCCAATGGATAATAAATAAAGCTGCATTGGCCTATGACAGGGCAGGATAATGTTAGGCAGTATATGCAAACTGAATACAAGATTAAGAAGGGTGGAGTGGGGGGAGATGTGAGCCCACTGCCCAAGGAGCAATAAGATGTCTACAGACCAGTAATGTCATGGCCATGTGGATTTACAAAAACATATAGATTTACAAAAATTGATTAATTATGGTGAAAGAGCTAACTAGCAAGAAGCTGAAGCCATAGGGCACACAGTTTATACTTAATATATGCCTTTGTGTAATTATTTTATAAGCGTTTGCAGGATTGCGAATAGGAGAGATTCAGCCCAACCATGGGGCCGGGTGGGACACAGACAAACTTCCTTCTATACAAGATAGCTAAAACAATCCTGAATAATAAAGGGCTATTGAGGGTGGCACCATCCATGATTTCAAGTTTTCCTACAAAGCTATAGTAATAAAAACAACATGGTATTGGCACAAAAACAGACACATCAGTCAATGGAATTGAACTGAAGTCACAGACATAACTCTAAACCTGATTTTTGATTTAAAAAAAAAAAAGGCCAGAAATACAGTGGAAAAAAAAAACAGCATCTTCAACAAATGGTCCTGATCAAACTGGTTGCCTGCTTGGGGAAGAATGAAAATAGATTCATACTTGTGATCCTGCACAGAACTCAAATTCAAATGGATCAAAGACTACTACATAAAACAAATACAATGAATGTGATAGAAGAGAAAATATGGAATAGCCTTGAGCTCATTGGCACAGGAAAAGGCTTTCTGAACAAAAAACTCTTAGCACAGGAATGAAATTAACAGTTCATTAATAGGACTTCATGAAACTGAGAAAGTTCTGTAAGACAAAGGACACCATCATTCGGAGGAAGTGGCAGTCTACACAATGGAAAAAGATTCATAGCAACTTCACATCCGATAGAGGGCTTATAGCCAATATATATTAAGAACACAAGAAACTAGATATCAAGAAAACAATGCACCCCCAAATTGGGCATGGATCTAAACAGAGACTTTTCAATAGAGGAAACTAAAATGGCTGAAAAATACTTAAAGAAATATTCAAAACCCTTACCCTTCAGAGAAATGTAAATTGAAACTACTTTCAGATTTCATCTTACACATGTTAGAATGGCTAAGATCAACAAAACAAGTTGCAGTTCATTCTGGTAAGGATATGGAATAAGAAGAATCCTCATACATTGCTGATGGGAGTCAAAACTTGTACAGTCACTATGGAAATTAGTGTGGTGGTTCCTTGGCGCCATTTCTAATATTTATGAGTTTACTTTACTTTTGTCTAGTTTTTCTTTTTGTCAACATTACCTAAAGTTGCTTGCAGTTGAGTGTGTTCAAAATGCTTCTTTCAGTGGCATCAGCTTAACACCTGCTCAGAGATTAAAGATGCAACTTATCCATAGGTCTCCAACATGTCCAGATCAAAACACTTATAAACATCATGATTAATCATCTGAAAGTTAACAAGTTGCTGAATGTGGTACCTTCAGATCACCAAGACAAGCTTGTTATTTAGAACAATTCTGAACCTAAGTGTTTAAAAGTCAGCTTTTTACTGGAATGACTTGATTACTTAGCAAAGAATATTATAAACCCAGCAAAACAAACGACTACATGACTTCAGGTATAAGCAAAGAGACTTGTAGGTGCCTGAAATTGTCAATCAGCATCAATTATTCTCCATAAAGGAACATGATATGTTAATGTCTCCTTTGGAATATAATTCTGTGAACTGAGAGAAAATCTACTCCATTAGCCTCCAAGTAATATTGCTCCAATGAGTCTTGTTGGAAATGAACACCAATAAATTCTCATGAAAGAGAAAAGTCAAGAACAGTCTCTGAAAATAGATCTTTGAGTAACAACAACAACAAAAACAACAACAACAAAACCTTAGTAAAATCACTCCCCAAAGCAAAGGGCCATTTAGGAAGCAGATATAGAAATAAGACAACTGTTATTCCAGAGTCTAATAGTAACCTGTGGTAAACATTAGAAGGTCAATGTAGATGGATCTCAAGTGCTTGGTTTTACTTCCATCTGTAAAACAGGGACAAAACTAATAGTTACATCATAGAGTTTTGGTCTCCCAGACAACTCACTGAAAATGCATGAAAGCATTTGGAGCTCTGCAATATTACCAACTTTTAAAAATATAAATCTTCGCCAGGCAGTGGTGGCACACACCTTTAATCCCAGCACTACGGAGGCAGAGCCAGGTGGATCTCTGTGAGTTTGAGGCCAGGTTGGGCTACAGAGTGAGTTCCAGGAAAGACTCCAAAGGGGAAAAAAAAAATATATATATATATATATATATATATATGTCTTCATTTGTGTTACAGTGGGTGTTTTTGCATGCTTTCCATTTTAAATATTAAAAATACATTATTTCTGTGATATCCATATTCCAATAAGCCAAGGCATTAAAAAAAGAAATAGAAGAAATATTTTGCCTAGTTTTATTTTCTGCTACATCTCAAGATTATTTAATTGTGTTTTCTTTAACTTAGTAAAGTATCTAAAGTCTTTCTTCTGGCAAAAGAAAATGAAATTCAGACCAATTATAAGCAAGCATCTTCAGTTTCATTCCCAGCAAATGAACAGACTTTGAAATGACATTGCAAGGCATTCTCACAATTCTAGATGATGGGTAAATTCCTATGCCTTTTTCACTGCTGAGAAATTGGAGCTCTTATTCCTGCTCCCGTGAAATGAACACACAGAACAGTGTCTGGGAGATTCCTCATCTCACCCGCAATTGCATTTGCCAACTCTCTGTAGACCACAAGCTTCTCTTTGAGGGACTTCACCTGACTGAACATTTCTGAATTAGACTTTTCTTTACAAATTCATTATCTAATTGTGGGATCCTGCATTTTCTCAGCTGTTTTAACTTCCAAAGCTAAAACACTGGAGGCATGTGTGATGATTTCCATTCATAATTCCCTGTGGATCACGGTGTTTCTTACTGTCACTGCTTGCACAAAGTTGGTATATCCTTCATGTTACAGGCTCACAGAAGTATTTAATTATTCCTCCTTGACCCCTCCCCTTACTGTTTCTTCCTTCTTTCTAACCCTTTTTATATTTTAGTAATTTCTTCTTTCCCTTCTAACACTCAACAATTAGGCATCAGTATCTCAGTTACCATATATTTCCATCCATGTTGAGAAATGTCGCAATACACTTAGGTATTGGAATTATTCACTTTACATGCACAGATAATCACATGAAAATAGTTTCATAAAAAGTAAGTGCAATTAAATTCACTGTGATAAAATTAATTGAATATTAATCATCTTCCTCAACTTTGTACCTGACCCCTTATCACTTTTCTTACAAAGACGGAACTATTCCTTAATTCTCACTTGTTTCTTTGTTTCCTTCCTCTTGAACCAGTGAGAAAATACATTAAAATAAAAGTGACCTGGGCCATAGGAAAGAGCTCAGTAATCGAGAATTGCCTTTATTTAAGGGATACTTGGTTAAAAGTCAACTATTCTCTACCAACAAAACATCCAATGTATCTGTCATTTAGAGCTGGAGCTAACTATTCACAGTCCAACAGACTGGCTTATTTTGCTGAAGAAAGTTTATAGAAAATAAAAATAAATACATAAAGTAAATGAAAAAAATTAAAAGAAAAACCCCATCTATGCTCCTTTATAGTTAGTTCATTTGCTCGTCTCATCTTTCTTTTCATGCCACACATCCTTCACATTTGGTTCTTAATTACCTCTGGCCATTCCATTTCTTATTCCAGTTTCTAAGTTCCCCCTCAAAATTTTCCATAATTCTACTTTACCTTATCTCCTTAATACTTATTTATTTCTACTACATTGACAATAATTTTTGTTCACTTATATCTCATATATCATAACAATTTCTGACACAATTAAGTGTTCTGTAAATAGCTGATGAAAAAGTGAATATATTTAGGAATAAGGCAGAAGTGACAGAAAATGAAAAGAGAACAAATTCATAAACAAGAACACGAGTCAAACCTTAGAGTATGAGCATAAGCAGTAAGTGGTTTATTAATTTTTTTAAAGCAACGAATAAATCACTAACTGAGAGAAAGAAGGAATATATATATATATATAT